>JAULBP010093810.1:0-11792 GCA_032355345.1 Lepetodrilus pustulosus | reverse complement strand
ACCTAGGGATAAAAAAGTATTTAATCCTACTAGTTAACAAGTTTCTACAACTATTTTTATCGATGGAAACAAGAAAGTGAGAACTAAAAATAACGACGGGACTTTTACTGTAAAACTATTTGATAAGAATGGAGAATTAGTTTCCGATAAAGTTGTTGTAAAAGAAATGTCAAACGGCAGAAAGAAATATGTAGAAGTAGAGCAACATAATTATAAAGCGATAGCGGATTCATTGCCAAACATTTTTGAAGAAATTGAATACTTTGCACAAAAAGCAATTGTACAAAAACCTAGAAAGCCAATTGAGAAGTTCGAAGGCGATGGTGGTGAATATGTAATTAGGAAGACTGGAGGAAAAACTATTAGCCATTGGTTGGATATTGAGCTTTAAAAATAGGAAAAATAATAAAAATAAGTAGTTTAACTTTTCGAAGTTAGCTACTTTAATATATGTGAAGACAAATAAACCAAATTATTGTATTTTAAAAATAAAGGAGAAAACATGAAATTAGATTTAACAGAAAATATGCAAAAAGAAAATGCAAAAAAAATGCCATCGGAAAAACTTGAGAGGCTAGCAAAGCAATTCCCTTGGCGGCCAAAAGGGATTACGAAAAATGAGAAACTTGTGATAAAAGAAAGCAAAATGTCGACAGAAGAATTTAACAAAATGAGAAGAAAATAACGTTTTTTACGAAGGAGAAAATACATGAATATAACTTTAGAAGAATTAAGAGGATTAAAAATTTTATTAGGTGCGACAAGTACGACAGAGGCTACTGACAAGGCAGAAGACACTGAAAGAGTATTAGAGCTAGAGAAAAAACTAGAAGAGGCTCTAGCGCTTGTTAACAACTTAGAAAATGAATTGGAGCAAAGTAACATATTAATTGCACAATTGAAAGAGAAAAATAATGGAGAGATTGTCAATAATGACCAAGAAGTTGCAGAATTAAAATCTATGGTGGCATCACGTGAGCGCGACATACAAATGTCTATTGAAAAGCTAGGAGAATATGAAACTAAAATAGAGGAACTTAATATTACCATCGACAAGCACACAGATATCAAATTATTTGACGACGACAAGATAAGACAACTTGAAGAGGATAATACTATATTAGAAGATCGTATCGAAAGAGCCAATGCTTATATTGAAGAGCTTGTAGACGAACAAGTGGAGACGGTAGAACCAACAGAGCCAACTCAAGTAGAACCACCAGAGCCAACGCCAGTAGAGACACCAACAAAAAGAGACGGGTCGAAATTTGACACAAAAAAAATTCGACCAAATCGTAAAAAAGGTTCGAGTGCAGAAACAAGAAGAAACGAAGCAGATCGTAGGAAATTAGTCGATATTATGGCGGGAAGATCCTAAGCTATTTTTATTTTGAAAAGTAGCTTAACTTTTGACAAATGACTGCTTTAATTAAAACGTAGGAAGATAAATAAATATTAAAGGAGATTATATGACAAACGAAGAGAAATTATTGCGGGCGATTTTTGAACCGTCAACAGAAACATTGATGGAAGAAGAGATATCAAGGCTTGAAACAAAACTAGCAAGAGCAAAGAGAGTAAATTATTTAAGAAGTCCACACGGGATTGCTAGAGTCGCGTACGATGGCATGAAGAAGCGCAGCAAAGTAAGAAATCACGAGTTTTTTATGACTGCAAATGAAGTATACGGGTGGCTCATTACACAACCAAATTTCGAAGAGTTGTTTTCCGCTTGGGCTATAAGTGGATACGACAGAAATATGAAGCCTTCAGTAGATCGAATATATGACGACGTTGGATACCAATTAGAAAATATGCAGCTATTGACAACTATCGACAACTGCAGAAAAAGAAGAAGGTACAAAGGAGGAAGTGAATGATCGATACGAACATAGAATTGCAAAATCTTGGCTTCGAACGTGCTCCAAGAGTCGGACTAGCGAAATACATTGAAGATTTATACACGTTGGACTACAAAAGAGACTGGCAAAATATGAGTGATGACGAGAAGCAAAGACTTTGGTTACTACAGGTAAGGTACTGTAGCAATTTTATCCACAAGTGCTCGCCACATGGAAGTATGTATACGTTTGATATGATAGCAAACGAGCTATACCTTATAATGGACGATTTACTGAAAAGAAATATGTACACGAGAAGCTATATGGCGCTTTACATATTTGGAAGGCTCAGAACTCTAAATCACAGAAAGCTTAGTAAAGTTGCACCACTGCACGCATATGACGAAGTTTCTGAAAAATATCAGGAAAGTTTAAGCGCTATTAGATTTTTGGAAGACGATATTGTAGAAGGGCTCTAAGCCCTTTTTCATTTACGCATAAATGATTTATAGCAAATAAACAACAAGGAGGAAGTCAAATGTCACAAAGTAATGCAGATTATGGATTCTCTATGGCTGGAAATGTATTAAACATAGCAATGTCTATTCATGATACCAATAAACAATCTGAGAGAGCGGTGAGCGCAATGAAGTCACTGCAAGAACAAACTAAATTTAATATGGCAGAAATGAAACACGCTTATGTGAACCAGTGGTACAACAGAATGAGTGAATATAATCAAAGAAGAACGCAAATTATTGACGCACATGTCGCAGAGGTGAAAACGTTCGCCGGACAAATGGCAATAATAAATACTGTGAATAATGTCACGGGAGGATCTTTCTACACAGATTACAAAAACCATCTTGATAATGTCGAGGAAGAAAATGAATTATCAATTGAAAGAACAAGATTATCAAAAGAAATGGCAGTTAGTTCTGAATTAGGAGCTCGTGAGACTGCAATGGCAGAGCAATTGGCTACAAACGTAGGGCAACTATCGGACAACTTAGCAAAGGCTAGGTCTAAAATGGCACAGACTGTTGTAGGGCAATCACTTGAATTAGTCGGAAATGCAGGTGGCATGTACATTAGAACAGAGGACCAAAATAAAGCACAATATAAAAAAGATCACGACGGCTCAGACGCCGGATATATGAGCGGACTTGACAAAACAGAGGCTGCATTCGCTAGCGTGGGAAATGACTTTAAAAAAGCAGGACAAGGCGCTTATGCTCAGTTTAAATCTTTCAATTTTGGAGGGGTAGATAATGGATAAGATACTATATAGCCTTAGTCAATCAGTACCAATACTAGATAAGAATAAAATCGACCTAGCTTTAGACAAGCCTTCCACGAACATCGAAGGAGTGGCAATAAGAACTGCATTGAAAGGCACACTAGATATTGCTCACACTCTGCATAAAACACATCAAAAAACTACGTCGAGTAGATTGAAGCTAGACACAATTGCTCAAAACCAAGCGTTTCAAGAAAAGTATTTAATGGACGACGTAAAGCTAAGGGACGCAGACTATAGAAGAGACGTGTTGAAAAAATTAGATCAGTTACACACTAACCAAAATAATATGGTTGCTAATTCTGGACTAGATAAAGATAACGCAAACGAAACTTTAGACGCAAATCAAAAAGAACAGGCAGATTCATTTATCAAAATATCTACAAAGTTTATTGGCATTGAAAATCAAATGACATACGATACACTGTCTGCAACACAACAAACTGCTGCAAAAAATTATGAATTGAACGCAAGTGAAGAAAATAAAAAACTTCTTGACGAAACTACCGATGCGATGAAAGCATTTAAAACTCCGGCAGAATTAGAACATATGAAGCACACGACTATAATAAAGTCAACAGTTGGGGCGGACCAAAGAGGCATTAAAGCTATATTGAATGACACTAGCTTACAGACTAAAGACAAAGTTGTAAAGATACAGACTGCCAAAAAGCTTATGATGAGTAGAGACTACTACGCAGACATAATAAATAAGACATATCCGTCAGAAGAGAAGTGGCGTAAAAATGGCGGAGTTGGCTCATATAAAGATTCACGTAATAAGGCGATAGACAAAATGCAAGCAGATATGAAGCCAACAGTTACGGAACTATTTGACACTGCAAACTTTAACCTCGTTAAGCAAAGAGAGACCGAAGATAGAATAGCGGAAGCTAAAATAAAGTCTTCACAGAGCGATAACAATAGATCTATAAAACTTAACAATAAGAAAATAAAAGCGTACAATGACGGAAACGACTTAGAATACATAAAGCTAAATGACGGTACGTACACGACAAAGGAAAAACTATATAGTGACGACAAACTATTAATGAATTATTATGGCATAACTTCCGATGACTTAACAGACGGTAAGAATTATATTCAAACAATTCCAAATGGAACCGTTTCATTTATAAAGCAAAAGACTACCAATGACAAGGTTAATGGAATACCTAGGTCGCAGACCGTTGGAGAATTAGAACAGAACTACCAAGATCCAAATCAAATGAATCAATTGGTAGCTAGAGGGGTCATCACAGATTACGAGGCTCAATTCGCGAATGAAAGTCCTGAGATAATCGACATAGCGCAAACAGGGTCTAGCAATATAAACAACCTGTCTCCAAAGTTTAAATTCGACGTTACTTCTATGATAGGCACGAGCGATTGGAATAAGAAATACAAGGGAGCGGTCGACAATATGAACTCATCGCAAAAAGCCTTTTTGAAAAAAATGGTAGTTGGGGAAATATATATTCAAAATCCTATGACAGTTGTTGTGAATTCTAGTTCTTTAAAGAAGATAGACAATGATACTATGGATGGATTTATAAGAACTGCGCTAGCATATACTCCAATAAATCCGCGTAGAGCACACATCACAAGAGACAATTTATCTAAGTCGACTGGAATTGATTTTGGAAAAGACGTGAAAATAACAAAACCAGAGTTACAATATGATAACGATTCGAGATATGACTACTAGGAGGAAGCATGGCATTAGATTTTACACATGAAAAAGAAGATCAACAAACGAGAATACACGTGAACGGGCTATCTGCAAACATTGGTTGGGACAAAGCTAAGTTAGCATACGACCATTTACCTTGGGTAGACGAGAACGTTAAAAATAAGCAAGTAGAAGAAATTAAAACATTGGAAGAGGAGAAGGCTAAAGCGATTAAAACGTTGCACAATGGCGCCACAGTTTCTAGTCTTGGCGGAGGTCTTATAGAGACCCTCGCTAACCCAGTGGAAATGATACCATCAATTGTAGAGACTGGAGTTGAGATAGCCAGTGGAGGGCTTGCTACACCAGTTATAGTTGGATTGAATGCATCGTATCAACTTGGGCTAGATAATGTATACTCTAAAGATATAAAAGGTAGATCTCAAACACTTGAAGAAAATGCTTTATCTGTTGGAGGTTCTATGGTTGGAGATGCATTACCAATTGGATTTAAGGCTATCAAGAAATATGCAGGAAGCTCTAATGTAGCTACTAAAGGAATAGTTCCTAAGGCAATAGCAGAGGCGGAGACAAAGGGCGAAGACGTAGAAGGTAATGTTGCGCTAGCAATCGCACACGAGAACGAGGCGCCGTTAGCAGAAGGTCCTGCCTATGAGAGAGCTCACGACATACCTATTATTAAAGAAGTGGAAGAGGACGACCCTTGGGTTTCACCTCACGAAACTGAAGACGGTGAGCCAATACATGACCATGAAAACCACGAAGTTAAAACTAGAGAATATGACCCTAATATAGTGAACAACTCAAACAACAATTCGTTCACAAAGATAGCAAAAGAAGTTCATCACGAATTATCTCACGACGAAAATGGAGTTAAAATATCTGATGTTGGAGAGCAAGCGTTCGATGCACCGAAAATGTTTGGCGAATCTATATTGCAAAAAAAACTTAACAGTGAATTACACCAAGTATCTGTATTAAAAAATATGAAGAGTGGTAAAAACGCACACGGCAGAATTAAGGTAGCGGACGGCATTGTAAACTTAAAGAAAAACAAAATGGATTTAATTAATTCGATACACGCCAAAGACACTTCATTTTTGACAAGGTTTTATGAAGGATCTAAAGACACTATATTGCACCACTCAAAAAACATATACAAGAAGACGGACGAATTGCGTATAAAGACTGGAGACGATACACTTGCACCAGAGAAGAAACTTCCTTGGACTGGTCATTTAGAACAGGTCAACTCTGCAATAAAGTCAGAATTTAGAATGTATAGGAGGCAAAAGAATAATGTAAACGAGCAGTATTCTAGACTACTTGGTGCTACTCCTGACGAGTTCGCAAAGTCTGTCGACCCTAAAGCTAACACACTTGCTAGACATTGGCTAAATGGAACCGAGGACTTTGGCAAGTATAACGACGGCGTTGGCGTTATGCTGGAAGACACGAACAGATTGTTGGAACTGAAAGCTAAGAGGCAAGTTATGACACTCAGTGACGAGGACGCTATGAAGGTATTCAAGGAAAAGTATAATAAATATGTAACATCAGACGGCGAAATACCATATGACTATACAACTGTCGACGGAGTACACGAGGCATTAAGCGGTAAGAAGGTAGATACTAAATTCTTAAACATTGTATTCGATGGTTCTGATGAGGCTAATATATTCTTAGAGCAAATATTGTCTGGAGATACAGATGGGTTTGGTGGTAATCTTAATAAAGAACTATTTGAAAAGCTAGCTAAGAAAAAGAAATTATCAAATATTGCAGATAATAGCGGAGTTAATACTGCGGTAAAAATAAGAAAAGAAGTGTTGAGAAAATTCAAAGATAAAGAAATTAACAAGTTTGAATATCGTAGAACTATGCGTAGGTTAAACCAAAGAGATAGAGGAATTGGCATGGACTTCGGCGAAACTTCTATGAAGTTAAATATGCTAACTCGTAAAGACTTGATGGAGCACGACATTAAGAAAGCAGTAGAAAGTGGAAACTTGGGAGATTTTGCCAATCACTTTGCTACGATAGAAGACTTAGAGAAATTTAGGGTTGCACTATCGCACACAAAAGCTACTGCCAAATACAGTGGAAACTATAGAACTATGGGTTCTCTAAAAGAATTTTTCGGAGACGATAAAAATACAATGAAGGAATTCTTCTTGTCTAAAGATAAGTATATTAAGAATAATGGTGAAATGGTGAATCATTTATTCCAAAGACAAACTCAAGAGATAGGCATGTATGCCCATTGGGGGACTATATCACCATTCACTTTGAAAAGTAAATTGCAAAGCAAAGGATACAAGGTAGCTAACAACGTATTGAGACCTGGTGACGAATCTATGAACACTATTCAAAAAGGATTGGTAGGTCACATTAACGATATGTTTAATACTGCAATAGATAATGAGTTCTTGGGAGGCGGACCAAGGTTCAAGTCTACAATAGAGGATTCTTCTAAGATTTTAAGAAAGACTATCCAAAGTACAACACTTGCATTATCGGGATTAGAAGAATTTGGAATTTCTAATTACTTCAATGCTGGAGTGAGAGCAATCAAATATGGTGGTCCTAACATCATAGCAAAAGATATTAAAGGTAGTATGTTGAGGTCTATGAAACACTTGCCGTTCAAAGGAGAAAAGCCTCCAGTGGACTTAAGGATTGCAAATAGATTTTTTGAACACAATGCTAGGAAGTATGACCTAGGGGTAAACATAGAGCATAATAAAACGCAGAAGATAACTGGAGCGGTAGATTCTTTTTTAAATGGACTGCAAGCAAAGTCTGGTCATCAACATGAAAAATATGGTCAAATATATTCGGAGCAAATCATACACGATTTAAGTACTAAATTTGACAAGGTGCCTAATGATATGAAACAAGTGTTGAGGTTACACGGCGTAGACGAAAACAACTATAAAGAATTTGTGGACTACGCAACCAAACATATGAAAGAGCAAGGGAACACAATCAATCCAACAGTATTAAAGTCTGCACACGTACACGGCGATGACACTATGGCTAAGAAGTTGGACGATGTTCACTACTATCTTTCAAACGAAATAGGCGACCCTTTATCTGACACACTGACTGCAAAAGTTGGTGCGGGAGAAATGATAAAGTATGCCAATATGTTTAAGTCATTTACAAAAGGTATGAATATGGATATGCTACACCGAACTATATACTACACGAACAAACATGGCGTATCTAAGAATAGATTTAACGTTAAAGAATATTTCAAAGATAAAGGAATTAAAGGAGCAGTAGTAGACGCTCACACCGGCTCTGCAGTGGCAAGCTCGCTAGTTGCTAGTGGATTAGCTTGGTCTGCAATCAGAGAGATATACAGGGGAAAGGGTACGCTAGAGCAGAGATATGCGGTAGCAAGCCAACAACTTATGAGTATAGTAGACGACGTAGAAGACGAGCAGTTTATGAGAGCAGTTATGGACTTTGGTAAAGCCTCTGGACTTTCGGTGGAAACTATGATGATTCCTACTGAGGCAGTAAGTGGAAAAGCAAAGGGAGTTGGAAAAGTTCTTGAGTTTGCATATGACCAAACGCTAGGAGACCAAGTAATGGATTGGGATAGGGACGTTAAAGCTAAGGCAGTTGCTACTTTATTTTCTACTGCGATAAGAAACAACTTTGCATTAATCACAGGAGAAAGTGAAGATAGTAGATTTGAAATGCCTTATGGGTCAGACGCTTATGACAAAGAAAGGACTATGGATTATATGGGTGATAACTGGATACAGGACGCCTCTGACGTAGTAAGTTCTATAGCACCATTAATGTTGCACGCTATGAAGTCGGACGAAGAAAAGGATTATGATTTAATAGACCATTCTCCTAACTCTTACAACAAACTTCCTGAAACTGTCAAGAAAGGATTTGAAGTTGCGATAGATAAAGACGGAGTTACCTCGGAGCAGAAAGACGAGTTAAGAGCACACTATGCGTTTGATAAGCACGGTCCACAAGTACAACACGAAGAACAACACAATGATTTCGACAGAATGCCTGTAAAGAGCCAAAACTTATTTATGCTAATATCAAACCTACAAGGAAACTTTGCATTGGACGATAAATCGATGGTGGAGTTTGCCAATAAATATGGTGATAAGGACAGGGCGTATATTTTAAATGACTTAGGCTTAACAGATAAGTTTAATGCAGTTTATGCGAACAAAAAAACTGCCATTCTTACCATTAAGACTATGAATAACATAAACCACAGATAAGAATAAATGATTTGCGTGAGGTGAAAGCAACCTCACGTAATAATAATAACAAGAGGAGGGGTAGAGCCTATGGCAAAATTTAACGCAAGTGACGTACAAAAGGTAATGCAAATGTTTATATTGGAAGACAAAACATTTCCAGAGATAGCCAAAGTAACTGGAATATCTCCAAATACGTTATACAATTGGTCTTCAAAATACAAATGGGGTCTTATAAAAGATTCAAATATCGTGGACGTAAACAAAGATTTATTAAGCATGTCGTTTGACTTCATACAATTCTATATCAAAGCTTTGGAAACTTCAAAGGAAATGATAGAGCAGGTAGAAAGTGCAGACGATTTAATTAAGCTAGTAAAAACCGTAGAAGTAATAGACAGAAACGTAAAACTACATTACAACATGAGGGATTAATATGTCGTACCTAAGAAAGTTTAGACGATTACAAAAAATGAAAGACGAAGATAGGCTAGTAAAGCTTAGAAAGTATCAAACTAAAATGCTAAAAGAGTGGAGAGAAAGCAATGACAACTTAGCATACAGTGCAAGTAGAAGAATTGGTAAAGACCTATCGCTACTACAATTCCTTAACAAAGAGTGTAGCACTAGACCAGGCATATCAATATTATATCTATTCCTAACACAGGAGCAAGGGCTATTGATGATAAATGGAAGTATGGCAGATGAAGCAAAGTCACCGTACTTAGGCGCAATAATAGACTTGATGGAGCTACAACCTAACTCACAGGGTGGGTGGATACACAAAGGAAATACACTGTTATATAAGAATGGAAGTCGCATACAATTTGCTGGAATAGGCACATATAATTCTAAAGTGGGTTCAAACTTAGACTACCTAGTATGCTCAGAGGCGGGCTTATATGGCGATAAATTTAATGACATAATAGATATAGTCGGTCCAAATATGGCACTAACGGGTGGTAAAATAATTGCTATCAGTACACCAAGACTAGGTTCTGCATTCAATAAGTTGTTCACAGAAGATAAGGACGGATGGTTTAAAGTACAACACCCATACGACGAAATTACGCTAGACGATGGCTCACCAGTGTTTACTGACGAGGCTATTGCAAAGTTTAAAAGTCAAATGAGTGAAGATAAGTTTAACCAAGAGTTCCGTTGCGATATGTTTGCTATAAATGACTTGTCGATATACGGTAAGTCAATTAAGAAGGCTACGAGGGTAAAAGAGTTGGATATATTTGCACATGAAAAACTATATATATCTGCCGACCTTGGAGTTAATGACAGTTCGGTATTCACGTTTTCAGTAGTTAGGCAAGGCAAAGCTATTGTCATACACACATACGAGAATGTATCACAGGCAACTCAACACTACATAGATTACATTGATAACTTCATAGAAGAGCTTGGACTTGACAAAGATAATGCCCTTATGGTTATGCCACACGACGTTGCCAATAGAACAGATGGGTTAAAATCTCTAACGTCTAGAGCAAGCTACTATATCCAAGCAGGATATAAAGTAGTCAGACTTAGACCACAAAGAGTTCAAACTGGTATAGAATGTCTAAGGGCTAGTATGGAACACTCTGACATTATGTTTGAGAATACCACAGAAATGAATGATATGCTATCAAAGCTATCGTCATACGAATATAAGTCTGTAAGTGGTACGAACACCTATAAGCCAGAGCATGGTAGTGGTAAGAGTGCATCGAACCTGGCGGACGCCCTGGAATGCTTAGCAATGTATTTATTCTTTGACAAATATATCAAAGGACAGAAGGGAGCAACATTCAGTAGACCAATAACAATCGCAGAACAAATACAACGACAAAAGGTCGGACAAAGGAGAGTATAGAATATGCCAAGACATATAATGGACGAAGGATTAAACAATCCAACTAGTGTAAAATCAGGCGTAACTGGCTTTGAAGTAGAGCCAGCAGTGCACCACAAGGAAATGAAGAAAGAGTTTGAAGATAAGGTAAGTAAAGGTGTTGACCCAAAGGTAGCAGAAGCGGAAATGATAGAAAAACACGGGGAGACTAGAGTAAAAGAGGCTAGAATGTCAATAGGTTGTTGTGGACATGGTAACAAAGCATATCATGAAAAACATGACAAACCTTCGTCTAGCTCACATGGTGGCGGAGGAAGTTCACATGGTGGAGGTGGGCATGGTGGGTCACATGGAGGCTCACACGGTGGCTCACATGGTGGGTCACATGGTGGCAACGGCAATAGTAATACCAGACCTGCACCACCCAAGAAAACTTTATGGCAGAAATTTAAATCAGGCGTAAGTTCAATCGTTACAAAGGTCGAGAGTGCGTTCACTGGCGGTGGCTCAGGTCACGGCGGAGGAGGCGGAGGCGGTGGCGGTGGCGGAGGTTCAAAGAAGCCAACTGTAAAGATAGATACTAGTTCTCAGAGTGGATTTTTAAACTCTATCAAAGCCATAGGTGGACACGTATTGACTGCATTAAAGCATCCAATAGACAGTACGCTTGAGGCAGTAACGCTAGGTCATTTAGATACTCCAACATATAACTACGACAAGTATTTAAAGAGTGCTCAGAGTGGAGCGTCAACAATCAGTGCTTCAAAGCAATCGTTAAAACAGATAATAAATAATTCAAACGTACCAGCGGACATAAAGGCAATAGCTAAGCAACAACTTGTTAGTGTAACCGCCACTGAAAATAAAT
>JAULBP010093809.1:0-20869 GCA_032355345.1 Lepetodrilus pustulosus | reverse complement strand
AGGGTTTTTCCATAGGTTAAGAACCTAAAAGATAATGTACTATTCTAGATGAAATAGTTGCAAAATAGGATGGAACATGAGTAGTGATAATGTGGGGTTTTTTTTCTACAAGCATTAACAATTATTTATTTATATCTTAACTAACCTTGAAGGGCAGGAGTACACTAAGCCTTGATCACATTTTTCTGTAGCTTGAGATGGGACCATTGAGATCTGTCTGTTTTGTCAGGGTAGGTAGGTGGATGCGAAAATCATGACATTGTATGATTGTAGAAAGAGACCTATACCGGCTAGTTGAACAAATATTACTGAATTAAGCTTGTTGAAATTTTATGATTTACAGTATGAAGAAGATAATTTCAACCCTGATTTCTTTCCTTTGAAATTGTTCCTGCAAACTTTTGGCCACATTCTCACCCTATTTATTTGGGATTATTCTGTACGTTCACAAACTTTAACAACTATCAGTAATGAGCATACCGTTCAGTGTGTACCTGTGGTATGTTGTTTTTCTTTGGTGTAGTGTTCATTGGTGTTCATCTTCAAATCAACATAACAAATTTATAACCTGAATTGAGTGTTTATTTTAAACTTTTTGTAAAACATTTTACACCAGGGACTGGATTGTCTGGTCAGTTCTGGTCATTCTAAGTGCTGCCACACTAATTTTAGATTGCTTAGTGTGTTTTATAAGTCAACTGTGCTGGAAATGAAGATGAGGAAATGTTTTAAAATTGAACATGTAGGAAATGAGAATGAAATCAGAGTATTGCAGAGATCATTGAGCAAGTTATTGGGAATGACCAGTAATTCTGTGTTAACAATGTTTGAATATACACACTTGTTGGAATCGGCGCATCGATCATTACTACCAGAGTAGAAAGAGTACACAAATTATAGTTTTAAATACGTTAGAATCTGGCATACAACCATAGAGCATTGCAAATCTGGTATGTAACCCCACAGTAAGCAACAAGGGCATTAAGCCATTAGTGAGGTTAATATTTCTGAAAACAAATTTCATGTACAATTGAGCAAGGTCCTTGCTACTGAAAAACGTGGTTATTTTAATTTCATCCCATGTAAATGAAAACCTGCCCATGTTGACGAGATCCATGTGCCCAACTGACGACATAAAATGTCACGTGAAGACATTTGAACCAAAGACTGGTGAGTAAAATATGTTTAACTATCCTTCTTTGTTGATAATTTGTATTCACTTTATCCTATAATATATGAGTAGATGTTTCATCCTAACCTTTATGTTAATATGTTTTCAAAAAAGTCTTATTGCAATGTAATGTTAAATTGATTTAATTACTAAATAGCTATAATTTGTGTACTACAGCATGTACAGTGTCCCCTAGCCATACTGCGGAAGTTGGGGTTCCAGGACATACCTTATCATACCCACCTTATTCTGTATCAATATACAACTATCAACCAAATAATATGATGTAATTACCATAATATTGCGAACTGGATTGTATTTTGGTAGCAAAATATTGAGAACTTCAACCATGTGCTTTTCAAAATACAGGAAACGTACTTCCTGTTATATCTGGACAATGTGTTAATTTTGATGCGATTTGTCACAGATTGTCTTTGTGAAATGTAGCATTGTTTAATTGTATGTAGGTGTTAAATATTACCATTGAATATGTTAACCAATATGTTGGTCTACATGTATTAAATAAACTTGCGTTTGTCTTCTGGTAAATAGCTGAGGAGATCCGGTTGCTATCAAGGGAACACTGTATTTCTAGTATACATGAAGTTTAAAGTATTTTGATACCAAATTTGTTACTTTTGAATTCTTCCAATTTTGATAACATAACCAATTTTGATATAAAACTAAATTACATGTAATTTTATATGAAAAATAATCTTTTTCAGAAAAAGATGTCACGCCAATGAATGACAAAGATGAAGATATTTTAGTAGAGACGATTACCTCTTCACCAGCCCAGATGAATGGAACACTACATTCTTGTGATGTTTGCAAGAAGACCTACACCACAAAGATGGGATTGACAGTTCATTTGCGTACCCATTCTGGTGTTTTTCCTTTCAAGTGCTCAATGTGCAGTCAGGGTTTTAATACACAGATTAGACTGAAGGAACACTTTGTAAAACATTTAAGGAAACCATTTGCTACATGCAAGATCTGCGGGAAAGGTGTGGCCACCAGTATAAGCTTAGTACGACATCTTGCCCTGCATTCATCAGCAAAGTTATCATGCAGTCAATGTGCGAAGGTATTCCACACCAGACCTGCTTTGAAGAGACACATGATTTTCCATAGCGAAAAGACATCTTTCTGCAAGAAATGTAATAAATATTACCACAAGGAATTGCTTAAAAAACATGAAATTGAAACTCACGGAGATACAAGATTTAAATGCAAAATTTGTGAATTTGAAACGACCAGGAGTGGTGATCTGAGTCGACACATGAAGAAACATTCATTTGAAAAACTAGAAGTTTGTAACATGTGCTGGAAGTCCTTCAAATCACTAGCATCATTGAAACGCCACAGAAAAAATTGTAAAGGCAAGGTAGAAACTCCCTATGACAGTTTTGAGATGGCAGAGACTGATAATTGCTAATTTTGTATGTGGATTCATCACCATTATGTTATTAATGTATTGCGAGGTTGAAGTTTTACAAACGGGACAATGCCATAATGATATATTTTTTCGAAAAATAATTTTTTATCTTCTCAAAGATATATAATTTTGCAGTTCTTTGTATTTTTATTGTTTAATTGAAGTTCACAAATAAGAAATGTTCTAGCCAGTAAATGAAAATGTACATTGCTTATCTCTCTTGGGTACTGCACACATGTATCTTCTCCAAAGAGAGCCTATATTGCTCGGCTAGCTTATATGACATATGAAGTATCAACAAAGTTAGTGCACAAACAGAACACATTAAGTAGTTCAAAAAGAGAAGAACCAAAAGATCCATTCAACTGAAAAAACATGAATTTTGTAAGAGCTTTGGAAAGACAAAACAAGATTTGGAAAGACAGTACGGACACCAAGATAGCAAGATAATTATTACTTGGTTGGAGCAAGCAGTTTTCAGATTTCAACTAGAAAGTCGTAGATCTGCAAGCCATTTATTGCGAAGATTTTATGAGGTCATTCGGAGAAAACTAAAGTTTGACCTTTTTATGAAAAAATTATGATCAATCTATGCCTACTGTACAAGATCCAAGATCTTTCTTTCTGAATGACAATTTCTTGCAAATGTCCTGAAAATGTTTATAAATGTATATTGTTTTATATGCATATGCAGAATAATAAAATAGTTAATGATCCTTCCAGTTGTTTTTTTAAGTTAGAAGTTTGTTTTCAGAAATTACATTCATTTAGGGCTGTATACCAATAAAACCAGTCTGTACTTGTGGAACCGAAGTGAGCTGAATGGATTAAACATTTTTCAATACTTTTATCAGTGCTGTGAAGTTCCGATAATAGAAGAAAATCATAGAACTAGGCCATAAATATGACAAACCAATGTAAAAGATACATGTACCTGTAATTCTATATGGATTCTCAATGATACTATTTACTGAAATACAATGGAACCACTGGGAATCGAGACATGCTCATTTGTCCACGATCATGAGGACAGCCATTTTGTTGAGTACGCATCAGTATCGTTATCAAGTATGGTAAAACTTCAAACGGTATACAGCCCAACATTCATTGGATATTCTTAGCTACGTTTCAGATTTGCAATGCACTTATTTCTGGCCAGTTGACTTGGTTTTGGAAAATGGTTTGTTTATCAATCGTCTGAAAACATGTGGTTAATACTATCTTTATCAGTATTTATTAATACGTAATTGTACTTTCAAAGTGCTAAATGATTTTTCATAATGTGTACTCTGGCTGTCTTGATTTCAACATAGTGTGGTATAATCACACACTGTTTAAATTTTCATTTTTCATCTATTAATGGCTTATTCATTTGAATTACCTGAAAATGTAATACATATTTTTATTTGAACTAGAACGTAAATTAATCAGCAAAATACTCATTAGACGGTGTATTATGAGTGAATTTAATGCAATTATTTACATGCTTTCTGTGGTACCATTTTGAAAATAGAATAATGGTGTATTCAAATGAACAAGTCATTATTTTACCATTATTACATGGTTTATGATACAATCCAGTTTAGGACTATATCCATGATACTGTTTGAAGTGGTCATCTTAGTCCTAAGCATGATTTGTCATATATATGTTCATGTTTTTTTGCAACTTGTACTTTGATAACTCTACTTATAGACTTATCATAGTCAAGAGACATTGTATTGTTATATTGACAAGTGAGAGGATGGATTCAAGTATGGTTTTACTAAAATGTAAAACAAAACTTGGTTGGGAGAAACCAATTGGTAACCCAACATTTGAGTAATGATTTTAATTGAAGTTAAATTGTGGACACAAATTAAGAGATTGAATTTGGTTTTGATTAACCATTACATTTGGAATTTAAATGGTGTAATTTTTATTAGTTTTGATAATCCGTCTTGTCACTTGCCATGTTGACACACCCAGTGCCACAGTAGATGGAGAGGATGACGTTGCTGACATCACAAGGTAGGTGCATGCACCCACAGCCTGTACAACTGTGGCCTGGGGTAGGGTGAATGATTGAAACATTTAGAAATAACATCAGGGATGAAGTTAATCAAACTTCTGTGTGTCCAAAACGTAAAGAATTTTGCAATTGTAGGGAGGTGGAATCTATAATTTAAATGTATACACATTTACATTTTTTTTCACCACGTTCACTTCGTCTGAATTTAACATGTGTGTAGTACGTAACATATTTTCATTACACACTGTCTCTGTGGAAACATGGAAGTTTGTATGCTTTGTACAAAGTTTACAGTAAACATTGAAATGATTAGCATTTGTTTTGTGTTAGATGGTAGCATGGCTGAATAAATAGCTCTTTATTAAGAACTCCTTTTAATGAGAAGTAAGTCTATCATGTTCTATTGTCTGATACATAATTATTGAAAGAATGTGATTTCCTGAAAATTAGCTTTCCATCTAAAGCAAAATAAATGTAGATGAAATATTAACATTAACACACAGACACAAACACATACTCACACATTGTTATGGAAAATGTGTATTATTACCATTACCATTATCATGATAATGCGAAACATCTGATTGGAACATTACCTGCCTCTGCTGTGATATCCAATTGGGATTGCCTACCTTTGTTTTGTATGCGTGATAACGGATTGGCATTGCCCATGTTTTCCTGAATACATTGTAATCTTGGCTAATGTACTGTCTAGATCTGGTGGATTTGGAGTGAATATTCTTCTAGCTTCTTTAAGGATTGGCCTTTCCGAAAAGGTTATAATGTTCTATTGGGTCTGCTTGCACAAATGCTGGGATATGTGCTTTGAAATTGGTGTTCTTGAATGGAGTCATTGCTGTTGATTGTTTTAAAGTTTTATTGGATAATTTTTGTCTGCACAAATATTTGTGTCAATGAATATGAAAAAAAACCACCAAATATTTTGCACAGCAAGCTCTATAATTGCAGCATTTTGTGCGTGAATGATGTCTATTTATTGTTGGATAATTAGTTGATATTTTCCAATTTGGTGTTAATGCCGCTCCATTTAGTAATGTCATACTATTATCCTTGATAGTAGTTCTGTATTGTCGTATGCTACAAAACGTCATGAAAAGTGACCATATATCAAAGCTTTGACCAAAAAAAATTACTTTAGCATCATTTTCAAATAGTCGCACAGTTGGTTTACAATGGTTCTTGCAAGTTTTTCATATACTAACTACAACATTTACATTGATGTGCAAGTATCACATACTAGTTATAGCCTGGTAGATAATTATATCAATGTATGCTTGACATGGCAAGTTACTTTCACTACTTGAAGACTTTGAAAGGATTATGAAAAGAGGATTAATATGCAATAATATGAAGAAAGAAAAACATCTCAGAAAGTGATGTGACCCATACTGACACGGCATGATCAGAACGATGACATTGATTCCTTTCCATCTGCAGTCTGGTCGCACAGAAGCTGGACAGAGCGAAGCAGCATCTCCTCGTTTGCCCTCCAGAGTCCCAGCCACCTTTACCTCGAGTCCTGTAGCCCCGGTGATGACACCAAGAAAGCTCTGTCCACTCCCTCCACCGACCAGCAGGCCTGCGTGTACGACGATTGCAGCGCGGTGCTGCCGGACGAGGAGTCTGTGTGTCAGCACATGGTCGCCGCTCATGCCGATGCCCAGCCAGTTCGCTGCCACATGTGCTTCAAGCACTTCCTCGAGAGGGACAACCTGAGCAAGCACATGCCGAACTGCCAGAAGGTGGTGCTGCTGAGTCCCAGGAGAACAGTGCAGTGCGAGGAGTGCGGCAAGTGGTTCGCCAGCAATCAGAAGAAGAAGATGCACGTCAATTCCCAGCACAGGGGTATCATTTACAGGTGTGGATGTGGCCAGGTGTACTCTTACAGCACTGGACTAGATAGACACAGGAAAAACACGGGACATCCCCCTCTGTTGGAAGGGCCTGCTGATAGAAGCTTTTCTGTGGAAGATATGTCATCTTCTGTGCATGGACCGGCTACTTCATCTACTGTGCATGGACCGGCTACTTCATCTTCTGTGCATGGACCATCTACAACTAAGGAGGGCTAAGACTAACTGGGATCTCAATTTTTATTAATACTTGAGGTCCAGGACTCATTCTAGTCTCAAGATTCTGAGATAAATTGTGAAAATTGACACTTTTGTACTGTCTAAGCAAGTGTTTTCCTGCAGAATTATCTGAGCTTATACTAACGCCTGGGTAAATGGTGCTTTACAGATGCATATTATTATTTATCGATTGGCATTATGGAAACAGTATTTTATGGGGAATCAGTTATGTAACGATAATGTAGTTGATAATAAATTGCTGTCCTAGGTAACCACCTCATAATATAGGAATTTTATTTGCTAAATGAAGATTTGTCTTTAGGCCATTGTTTTCAAGTGTGTTCAAACACTGGTATATTGCCATGATATATACATGAGGATCGTATTTCATAATGACTTTTTCACAATATTAAATCGAACTAGTGTCAATGTGTCGGTTTTGACTTTTCTTTCACCAATGTTTGTATATCGGCATCGACAGACAGTTGGATATTATCTTGAGTATTCGTGGTTTTGTGTTGGTCAAGTTTCACAGCAACTGGTGGGAGGATGTCACTGCTGGTGTGGGATCTAGCTGAATGTAAAATTTATATTGTTGCAAGTATATTAAATAGAATTAAAGTAAACCTATAATTGATATAAAGTCTAGTATATTGTTGATTGCAAACACCACAGGCCAATAATTTGCTTGCATTGAAGCCTGCCGACCATTCTGATTGTTATTATTCAGACCATTATATCCAAGGTATCTTTCATTAATAGATTAAAGGTATTAGGTAACTTTAGGTTCTGCAACTTAGACCGGATCTTTTGTTGCTTTCAGATAGTGATAGCCTAGCGCGGGCGTGGCTGAATGTTCCTCACACAGAACAGGGGAGATCCCCAATGGATGAAACCGCCTATGGGAGTCTGTACGCTAGACAAACTAAGTGTTTCCCATGCGATGTTTGTGGCAAAGTATTCCACAACTATAACAGCAAGTGGTATCACATCAAGGCTATTCACGAGAAAGTGACTTTTTCTTGCTCATGTGGCAAAGTCTATTCATCAAAGCCGGCATATCAAAGACACAGCAAACAGTGCAAATTTGTACTGCTATAACAACAGTATTACGTTTCTTGTGTCTTTTTTTTTCAAAACCTGTGAGCTGAATACCATGCTATGGGATTTGCATCTGTCTGACAATAGTCATATAATAATTTTAATTGCTATATGAAAATCAAAATGTTTTTAAAACTGAAGATAGTCTGGAATTGATCCCGCAATGTTGACTCAGAGATGTCTTGTGAAGTTCACTTCTGTCTTGGCGTTGCTGTCTTGGTGCTGGTTCATTGTTGGATGTTTGACTAAGCAAGTCATCAATGTGTCTTGAATTGGGTATATATTTTAAAGGTATTGGATAAAGGAACATTATTGTTGATGGAAATTATTTATGGAAATACTAGCGCTGATCTAACAAAATAATATTTTTAATCAAGCAGGAAGTTTACTTTTTTCTTTCTAAAAGCTCAACCTCCTGTTTCAATTCAATGACTCATAATAATATTGTCGAATAATTCTAGTCATGTCACATGTTAATTACAGTATGAATTTATTTGATATTGATGTTTTCTTGTGAGAAAATGTTGATTATTTGCCATTGAAGAACATAAATAGGGAAATTCTCCATCCAACAATTTTTGTTTTATTGAAAGGAAGATGTGTTCCAGTTCTATCATTTCAAGTACAGACAGACAGACTTAACAACAACTACTCTCTTACTTTCAGATTTTCACAAAAATGGGAGATTCCAAGAAATGACTTGCCCTACACAAGAATATAGTGGAGATGTTTCCAAAGCAGTGGTTCAGAACATTAATAATCTGTTGGTTGACCCTTCTTGTACAGTACCTGGGGAGTATTCCACCTACATGTACAGGAAGCCTGCCTTGTACCCTTGTTCACAGTGTCAGAAGGTGTTCAGAAACTTCAGTTCTCGCTGGTACCACGTCAAGTCCATTCATGAGAAAGTGACTCTATCATGTTTGTGTGGCAAGGTGTATTGCTCAAAACCAGCCTTGCAAAAACATCAAAAGAAATGTTTTTTAACCGAGGAGCAGTATATAAACAAGCCTTCGACTTGATCACCTTGTGCAGTTGTGAATAAAATTTGTTTATCATAAATTGATCCAAGTATTGAGTGTTTTAATATGTATTGGACTTCCGTATTGCTTGGTTATGTAGGTGAATTGTAATTGGTTTTGGGGAATCATATCCGTAATACAAATGCAATTATTGAAGTTGGGTAGCATAATGGTTAGTGTAACACATTGTACTTACAAAACCAAAGAAATACTACAAACCAAAGGTTTTCAGTTTGAATCCTATGTCATGCAATGCCTCTACATATTACATACACACTACATTTATTAATGTCAGCATTGGTTATACACCAACTGTAACTTGGGCGTTTCAGTAGAACATGGTTCTTGACGATTCCATTCCTATCATGTTTAATGTCATTTTACAGAAAACGTTGCCTCTCTATGAGTAATTACTAATACTAGAGCAAATATGAAAATGACTAGATGTCGCATCAATCGACGTGGATAAACATATTTTTTTTAAATAATTGAAAATTATTACATGAGTAAAAGTATTGAACAAACACTCAGTGACTAATGAAGACAGGCAATTTTTTTGATATTGTTCTGGGATATTTTTATATTAAAAATGTTTGTTTTTATAAATTACTTGTTTTGGAACATCTGTTCAAGACGGCATTACATTTGATGGGTAGTCTCTGAAAGTAACTGGATCCGTGATTGATCTGTAGAGCAATCTTTCTTACTGATTTCAGATATGGGCAATGGCAGAATGGATGTTTCCAGTGGTTACTTCAAACCTCAGTTTGACCTTGCTGTGATGCATGCTGGTAGTCGGGGTCGCATACAGTACAATTGCCCTCAATGCCACAAAGTGTTCTTTGACTCGACATCCAAGCGAAGACACATCAAAGCCATACACGAGAAAGCTGTTTATGCTTGTGTTTGTGGGAAGTCGTACAATTATGAACAAAGCTACTTCCGTCATAGAAAGTACTGTATTATTGCAAGTACAGCCAAATAATGTTGCTTGAGAAACACAAAATCACATTCCTATCTGCTTTGACCATTTGCGAACAAAGGGATTCTGACACGTGAATGTCTTTTGTTACCTGTTGCTCTATGAGTTGGAAAGCAATAATTCAATCGATCTTTGAGTTGACATGAATCACAAGAACACTTCTTGTTGGTTTCAGATTTTGGTGGATATGCAGACACTGGCTATTCCCTCCAACAGTCTGAATTGGTGGATGCAAGCAAAAGTAAAATTAGACATCCATGCCCTCACTGTGACAAAGTGTTCACTGACGCAACGACAAAGAAACGGCATGTTAAGGCCATTCACGAGAATGCCGTGTTTCAGTGTGTCTGTGGGAAATCCTATAGTTATGAACAAAGTTGCCAACGACACAAGAAGCAATGCAATATAGCAAACATTGCTTTGTCTTCACAAGGGCCTGTGTGGTAGGGCAGTTAAATTGAGTAATATCATCATTCTTGCACTTGCGCATACCTTTCTTGTTTCAAGTTGAATACATTTCTCTCTCTGAATTAATGGATGTATACCATTAAAAATAAAAGTGTAAATATTTTTTAGCATTTTTACTGGGTCATCCTGCATTACATTTTATTCAGTGTGGAATATTAAGTAATTTCTTTCATGTTTCATGTTTCTGTTTTGTTCAATGACTTTTTAATAAACAATTAAGCTGATATACTAGATTTGATAGTGATTTTTTGGTTCATGTTGATTGCAATTTACATGTAGTCGACATACTTTTGGTAGTGAAATATGAGAAAATTTCATACAAGATGTTATCCAGCAGTCCTTAGTGGTGAAACAATAATTTTGTACATGGCTTCTATGAGTTAGCTCTAAATGGATATTTATAAATCAATGTAGACACTGGAAATACTTGGAACAAATGTTCCACAGCAGGATTTCAATGGTTAGTATTATTAAATGATGCAAGGTGTTGTGGAATCTTGACAATTCTGGAAATATTTTGTGGAATACGATATTGCAAATATAGTATTGTGATATATATCTTCTCGTATCATATCGCCTGAAAACTTATCATCACACCTCTACCAAATGATCATGACATGGTACATAAAATTACGAATGGGATGCCAGTTGGACATCAATGAAAACACATTTCACACATCACAATACTGCTAGATTAGTGTTTACTATTATTAATAAATGACAACATTGAAGAAAGGCACAATCTCCCATAGTACAGATATCTAGCAAAAGCCATCACATTGAAGAATAGTGTTTATATATGGCACTAACCAACACTTGTAGAAATAATACTATTTACCAGTCGTCGCCTATAGGTGAGATATTCCCGCTGCGACGTAAAGCAACAATTCAATCAATCAAAAACTATTTACCAACGGTACAAAGAGTACAAGCCATCTTGAAAGAGAACAGTTAAATTATTGGGTGTCATCATACTTCTGACGTTGAAAGTCTTGCCTGTGACAGAAGTTGATGAATTGTTTGTAGATCAGCTCAAGCTCTACAGTGATACCACCATCACTACTGGCAAGAGTATAGGAAAGTATCATTAATAGTTGCCAAGCTTCAGTATTATTCTATTGAGAGTTGGACCATTAGTATTTACTCCAATCATGGATAGTATCTAATGTCTTTACGAGTTTTACCTTTAATCTAACAAACAACAGATATGAGATCAACTTTCTTGTTGATTTCAGATTTTGACAGTCTCAGCAGACAAGTGGGTCTCTTTGAACCACAAAATATAGCTGGCATTGCATACATTGGAGGCGTGGACAGGGGCAGCATAGGTCACGTGGGGTATCCATGCAACAAGTGCAATAAAGTGTTCACGAGCTGTAGCTCCAGGCGGAAGCATATCAAAACCATTCACGACCTCATAGTGTACACCTGCATCTGTGGGAGAGCCTACAAGTATCAAGATAGCTACATCCGTCATCGAAAACAGTGTTGTGTGGCAAGAGGCATACTTAAATAGCACATGGGTGTAGGTGTACCTTGATCAGTGTAATGCTGATTTATTGGAAGTAGTACAAAGGTGTTCTTGACTGGCTTAGAAAGAGCTGTGATTCTGATTGAGCATACTTTTTTAAAATTGATAGAATCTAAGGAAATATTAGAATGTATTTTACCTGAAGCTTGATGTGATTATTTGGGGAAGATCATCGCAAATGGCAAAATCACTCACACACTTGGGTGGGGGGGGGGGAGGTTGGGGGGGATGAAAGCTCAGTTGTGATAAAATCTGGCTTTTGTCATCGGGCATTAATGGTATGGTAGAATGCACTCATGAAATGCCCTAGGCCATTACTTATTGAAGTTATTAAAACTTTCAAGAAACAATGCATGTAATAGAAAAAACTATGAGGTAAAGAAAAAAAACTTTGGATAGGAAAAGTTTGAGTTGTCCTCGTTCTAATGGTTTTTGCTCGTGGCAGTGCTCAATGAAAACACATTAACCACATTCACAAACAGATGGTGTATGCCTGTGCATGTACAAGAGTGTATAGCTATAGGCAGAAGTTGAGGCACAAGACATGCCCAAATATGTTGAATGCACGACCTTGTCATGATGTTACCCTGTAATGTATGGGACTTGTTTTCGTTGATTCCAGGTTTGGAATCGCTGGCCATTGGTTTCGCTCACAACAAGTGTCAACCTCCAATCATGCATCCAGGAGCTGCCTCGCTACAACCACAAGCTCGCCTCTATGGACCTGGGCATAAGCAAAGCCACGCAAATTCTGGAAGGCGATCCTATACATGTCCATACTGTAGTAAATCGTACGCTTGCTCGAGTGCAAGATGGAACCATGTTGATGCCATTCATAAAAAGTCTGTGTATATTTGTGTCTGTGGAAAGACTTACAACTATCAACAAAATTATTCTCGGCACAAGAAGAGTTGTCCATACTTGAGCACAGTTAAACAGGCCCCAGTGTTTTAATTGTCGGCCCCATTCCCTTCCATTTTCAATGACATTTGGCATTGTGAATCCTGAAAAATTGATAGTGTGAAAATAGATTTACAACTTTGCTTATCATTAAATGTTGTGTACAGTTCCAAAAGTTTGATATGTTGTTTCATTAGTGCAAAAATCTAACTTGTTTGTCAATCGCTACAAATCTTACAACATGTAGTTTAGTATATCTACATGGTCAATTCTACTTGAACCATTTTCAAAATGTACAAGTTGCTTCATAGATTATGGATATAGCTAGTAATCTAATGCAGTGTTTTAGGTCGTTGCAAGTGGGTGAAAGATGCCTGCAGCGACGTTAAACTCCATAATCACTCACTTAGTGTTTTAGGTTGTCATTGTTTTGGTTTGATCCTGATGTTCCCACCCATCCTACTACTATCCTACTACTAGTACTACTACTACTAGTACTAGGTATTTCCTGTACAATCTGACAGGTCGTACTCATGTACCATATGGTGTATATATATGCATTTCTTGGCTTTTATTATTTGTTTATTATTATTTGTTCAATTTGATGGATTATCAACTGAACAACATCTTTGTCTATTTGATTGTGTCACATGATTTTCACATCTGATCAAATGAGTCTAGTAGTCTTAATTTTGCTACCAAATATTGCTTTTGATGTTGCTTTAGATTGTGAACAGTTAACAGTTTCTCGGCATCGTCTTTTTAGTTTTGTATACATATACAGTAATAAACCAATGAACAAAGTGGATTGCCATGTATTGTAGTTGTGTTTGTGGTTGATGATCATCCTTCATACGTCGTGACCTGAGGAATTGATTGAAATTCAATATACAAGTGGTTGACTAGACCAAAGTGGTTGGTTACGAACAAAGCAGTCACTTGTGGAACATTAGCACTCGTAGTCAAAGAATGAGCAAAGATATTAACATACAACATGCTGCATGATCTCTGCTTCTCTGGAACAAAAATATTTTCCTCTGCCGTCCACATTTATTTCCACCTTTTGAGATATTTTTCTTTTCAATCTGACGCTGATTTAGAAAGTTTCAATGGATACTCCATTTAGATTTTTGTTGCTTTCAGATGGTCTGATGAGGGTGTGTTTCGATGCTCAAGATTGCCAATATGGGGATGGGTACTTTTCAGCTGCCGGTAAAGAACAGGGTGTGTCAAAGAAAATGTTTCCATGTCCTAGGTGTGAGAAGTCGTTCACAGCTGCCAGTGCTCGGCAGAGACATGTGCATGCCATCCACGAAAAGCGGGTTTACTACTGTCTGTGTGGCAAGGCTTACAACTACCAGCAAAACTACCTCAGACACAAGAAAACCTGTCATATGTACACAAATATCACTTGAGCAACAATACAGACCTTTAGTTAGAGGTGTCACTTCAACTTAAAGAGCCACGTTGAAGTTGACTGTAGATGATGACCCTTTAGTTTACAAGTTGAACCTGATGCGTCTTCATGACTTTACGACAAACTCTTGGTATGTTGGCGATCATGGAATAGAACTGAGGTCAATTACAAAATGACGTATTTTGACAACTGGATGATTGTATAGGCATGTCTCAGTTTTACAAATCGAGAAATCAATACTTGAAGTGTTATGACCTGCAGCTGCATCTGAAGCTGTGAACTGGTCAGGCTTGCTGTGGTGGTCAGGTTTTTGTCAAGAAATATTTTGATGGAAGGATTGATCATGAAGGAGTTTGAATGTTGGGTCCTAGAATCTACACACAGTTTGGAGTATGGATGAGTTTTTTACACTAGTATATTTCATGTTGGAATAATGTCAAATATTCTCCTGGAGTTGTTGGTGTTTCCACAGATATCTTTAAGATTGCAGATTTTCAAATGACGAGGACACCCTTTAAATTAACACTTTGTTATCTTTAGTATGTGTGACAGATGAATTATTGTTTCCATTAAACCCTCCAGTGACCCACTTTGTGTTTTTATTTCTCATGAAAATTTTGAAGAAACTTTTTGTTGCTTTCAGGTTTGCACCAAAGCAGTTTCCAGCCAGGTTACTATTCATATGGCCAAAATTGCAGAACTTCAAGACTAACTTCAAGCACGAAAAAGAGCTATCCTTGTCCTATTTGTAACAAAGTGTTTTCTCAGTTAATTGGAAGACGCAGGCACATAGATGCTGTACACAAAAAGCTGGTTTATACATGTCTGTGTGGAAAAGTGTATACTTACCATCAGAACTATTTAGCTCACAAGAAAACATGTGTAATGTGCATTACTGGATAGAGCTGTTGGACATTGAACTCAATTTTCAGCAGGTTTTTACGTATTTGGGAGTTATTTGAGATGAATATTTGTTTGTTAAGTGCATCCTTCTGGCATCATAGACACGTACATACATACATTATTCACACTCAGATTATCGATAATGTGTAACATTGATTTTCCACTTGGTACCGAGAGAGTCCATCCTGTTAATAGTGCCCATTTCTTCTTGTCTCGTCTTTTTGTGTACATGTTCAGTTACCTCCAGTCATTTTGTATTAAATGGTCCTAGATTTACTTGGCTCTTTGCTTATTCTAATCACCAATGTTTTGGAATTGACTTCAAAGAGAATGGTTGGAGAATTGCAAGTAAATTGCATGTCGTACATTTACACTTTGAGACATGATGGAATCTAGGATTTATTGGTTGCATTTCTTGTTTTCAGATGTTCTCGGGTGCAACCCTGGAGTATTTAGAGACCTACGAGGCCACTCGGGAAGCTATTTGCCTTATGTTTCACAGCTTGCAGCCAGAAAACAATTGATATTGGATGACAAGCAGCGCAAAGTATTTCCTTGCTCTGCATGTGACAAAGTCTTCATGGACAGTAGTGCCAGACGTACACATGTAAACGCCATCCACAATAAACTCGTCTCTTCTTGTGTGTGTGGGAAGGTCTACAACTATCAGACAAACTATCTGAGGCACAAGAGATCCTGTGCTATTGCTCAGATGGCAATTGTGGATCAGGGCTGACAAGGCAATTAAACATGTTGCAGAATTACCTTGCAGTTGTTACATGCACAACACATGGGAATACATATTAAGAATGTTGTAGGTGATATTTTGTTAAAAATCGTGGCCATGTAAAATGGGTTGGAATATGGAACCACCCTAATCTTGGGTGTGAACACACTTGTCATGGTTACCCTGTATGTTGTAGATGGTAGTTTGTTAAAAGGATTCGTACCGTGTTCCACGATTTGTACTTGTGCCAGTTATTACTATTGCTGATGTGTAAAATATAGGGCTATTTTTATAAGAATTCATGTTTTCGTGCATGAAATGTCACACAATTCCATCGAAATGAATCCTTTTACTAACAAATGCTGCCTATTCATGCGATTCCCCTGTTAGTCACATGGTTAGAAGAGTATGCTGTGATTGGTCCTCAGTCAGATGGTTGAGAGGTCACATACACTCCTGCTAACCTAGTAGTCTTGTGTAAATAATCAACTAACTGCCCGGAAAATGAGCTGATTTATCAGTAACACAATTTAGTCACTTTTAAGATTATGGTCATACACTTGTCAAGGTTATCCTATTTGTTGTACATCTTATTCAGTTACCAAAAGTTATTGGTCAACCGTATTTTAGCTGTCTGTAAGCAATTGTAAAAGATCTGAATTTATTGTTTTTGTAGTATAGTTTGTATAGTAATTATTGTATTTGAGAAAGGTCCGACCAATATTGTATTCTGTGCATGTCTACTTTTGTGTCATCACATAAAAACTGTTTGGGTGGAATGTCCTTATATATCAGAGTAAGATCTGAATAAAATAACATACACATTCTCCTTGTCTATTTCCTGTTGATTTGAAGACTTTCATGACAGGCCATCTTTTTTTTGCTGCAGAATTTGACAACCTAGTGCATCAGTAGTTTGAAAAGCTCGTAGGAAAACTGATAACGATTTGGATTTAGAGCTGTTGTTGTTACTTTCAGGTGTTCTTGGTTGGGACCAATACATTGGCAGTTTGGGAGGCAGTTTACAACATGACACTAGCCCTCGAAGTCTCAGATACGATGCTAAAAAGCAACGGTCGCATCTGTGTCTGCAGTGTGGAAAACTGTTCACTGATCAGAGTGCCAGACGGCAGCATGTTAATGCTGTTCATAAGAAGGTTCTATACCCTTGTGTCTGCGGGAAGGTGTTTAGTTATCAACAGAACTATACCCGGCATAAGAAGACATGTTCTGTGTGACTGAAGACTAGGAGACTATCTCGAGACGTCAATTAAAACTTAAATTTCTTGTACGTGATTCAGATATTCAGATGTCTGTGTGGGAAGGTGAATAATGTAATTACTCTCCTGGTACAGGGAAGTTGTGGCTTATCTACTGGTGGTGTCATTGCAATTGATGAGTGGATCTTTGAGGCAGATAGGTAGAAATGTCTCATTATTTTGCAATCATGAAAGTTACAAGCTTATCGTTAGTTCTAATAAATCTGAACCTTTACTTTGTTATTTTCTGGTGTTCATTCTTTGGAAAATTTGACAAGTCGTCATTAATTGAATTTCGACTAAGTGTTCAGATTGTGACAAAACATTCACTGATAGACGTAAACATGTGAAAGCTATCCACAATTAGATGCACTGTTACTGCAAATTTGACAGGTCGTCATTAATTGAATTTCGACTAAGTGTTCAGATTGTGACAAAACATACACTGATAGACGTAAGCATGTGAAAGCTATCCACAATTAGATACACTGTTACTACAAATGTAGCAAAATATACTGCGTGAGGATCTGTGGAAGTTTAGCATGAAATCGTACTAAAGGAGGATTTGTGAAAGTTGAGCATGAAATCGTACTAAAAATTGTTTCGTAAACTCGTTGCCATTATTATAGTTTTGATACTAAATACAAACAGTTAATTACGTGATTAGCCGATTCCTTGATCCGTAAGGTAACTATTATATGAGGTTTTGACAATTGCACACTTTGTATTTCCTGGTAAGAGAAACATTGATTGGATTGGTGGCATCTTGGTCTACCATTGCCAGGTTGTCCAGGGAACACAAATTCACAACATACACATCCAAAGAATATTTTGTTTATTTTCATATTTTTATAACTGACTTCTGACATCGAAAATTACTTTCTGCTTAGGAATTGTAAATGATACCACACCTTTGTTGTTTTCAGGTGTGTCTGATTTGGCAGAGTTTGGCGAGGGACTGCAATATTTTGAAAGGATTAGCCATTCCTCGAAAACCCTTTTTGATCGTTGTAAACACAGAAAGACTTATAAGTGCACTCAGTGTGAGAAGATG
This sequence comes from Lepetodrilus pustulosus, assembly GCA_032355345.1. Classification (NCBI taxonomy): domain Eukaryota; kingdom Metazoa; phylum Mollusca; class Gastropoda; order Lepetellida; family Lepetodrilidae; genus Lepetodrilus; species Lepetodrilus pustulosus. The sequence goes on along the minus strand of JAULBP010093809.1, from coordinate 2,792 downwards.
TTCACAGACCCCAGCACTAGACGGAAGCATGTTAATGCCATACACAATCAGTTGATATTCGAATGTGTATGTGGGAAAGTGTACAAGTACGAACAGAGCTACTTCCGGCATAGGAAGATGTGTAAATTTCGTTGAGTGTGCAAGAACTGGTTGTAGCTTCAAATCAAATTTGAATATTTGTGAAAAACTGCTAACAATTTCAAATTGGCAAGTCACTCATTTCTACACTGAACTTGTGCTTCTGCTTTTGATATTGTTGTTATGCGACTTTACGATATATTTATCCTGAAATGGTTTAGAATTTTCCTCTTTGTTATTTTCAGATGTCCACGGGTTGGATCGATTGGTTGGCTCAATTGAACAACAGTTCAAACAAGAATTTCCATCTGAAGTGTGGAATGAGGAAAAGCGGAAACTGTGTTATCCTTGCCCCGAGTGCGGCAAAATGTTCACGGATAGTAGTTCAAGGCGACAGCATATTGATGGCATTCACAGAGGCGTGCGTTACCACTGTGTGTGTGGGAGGTCGTACAACTTCATGCAGAGCATCAACCGCCATAAAAAAACTTGTTCTCGTTGCGCTGAAAATTAGAAACAGTTACGTTTTTTAATTGCTGTTCCAACATTGATGTCGATAAATTGTGATTGGGTGAATGATGTTCCACTTCATCAGGGCTCCAGACTAGCATGATGAGCTACTAGCCATGGCAAGTTGCAAAGGTACCATGAAAATAGGTTGCCCACAGTGTACGTCGGCCATATGTTAGTCTAGAGCCCTGTTCATTATTTGATGTTCCTCTTCTGTAGTTTGTAATCTGATTGTCAGATTGAGCATTTAGTAAATGGATCCTTCCTGACTCTGCCTCTCCACTATGGTCAGTTCAGTTTTCATGTAGAATGCTTTGATATTGATTTTGGAAAATTGATTTTGATCCAAGGAAGGGCTTGCTTCTGTAGCTAAATTGTCGGTGTGTCATTTGATGCAAGTACACTTTATTCAACCTATCGTGATTGAAGGTTCTATTTTGAGCCTATGATATATCAATGTTGTGTTATAAATTGTTCATATTTTACTTTTATATCGCGGCCCAGGGTGCGGAAAGTCGCGGGTCGCATCGTACCAAAAGGCATTAAAAGGTAGTACTTGTTGTTCCCCTGCTTGACACTCGGCATTAAAGGGGAAAAGCAAGGACTGGCCAGCTAGGAGTCTGTATACTGTGTCCGAGTGGAGTATCATTGTTCTATCTGCGGCGTGATATTCTAAGTGAACTAGCACTATTAAAAACTGGTGGAAATCCAGACTAGTCAAGCAGTACATATGCATGCAAGCCATGATATTAGTGAAATAATCTAGAAAGTGGCTTTAAACCCCAAATCAACCAACCAACAAACTTTTATATCATTTAGTAATTGTACATGTCAAATACTTTCAGAAATCAGTATATCTTACAGGACTAGAGTTTGACCTTTTGTTGTTTTCAGGTCAGGGTCAAGGTCAGACTGCAGCTGGGTGGCACATTGATGATATGGCACATGGACATCCCTCCAACTTGCCAAAATCTAAGCCTGTGGATAGTTATTTCTGCAGCACGTCTGGATACTATAAGTGTCCAGATTGTGAAAAGACCTTTGCTAGTTATGGAGCGAGGCGGAACCATGTCAATGCCATTCATAAAAACATGTGGTTCAGTTGTGTTTGTGGAAAAGTCTACAATTATCAGCAAAGCTTTCTTAGACATAAGAAAACCTGTCCCAAGTGTCAAACCCAGAACTCTATGGTCTAAACTTGTATTAGTCGGCAGTAAGATTTTGTTTGTTGTGCCATGACACTTGAAAATGAAGTTGGCTGTTGCAGAATATATTTTGTTCTTGACTGCTAGAGGATGCTACAATTTTGAAGTTTGTGGTAACAAGCCTTTTTGATCTTTTCAGGAAATTATTCTCGTGGTCCAGCATACAGTGGTGACTGGACTTCATTTAGAAGGAACATGTGTCTTCCAACTGGTGGCTTTCCATGCTCAAAATGTAGCAAAGAATTTTCAAGCAATTCGGCTCGGCATAATCATTTTAATGCTATACATAAGGGAATTACCTTTTCGTGTATTTGTGGAAAAAGCTACAAGTACAAGAAGAATTATCTGATCCATGGGAAGAAATGCCTGCTCTATTGCCCCAAATAGTTGCATGTTCTGTGCGAGACATCAAACAGTTTCCTGCAGATCACCATGACATTCTACACAACACGCCAAGCCTAACTTGAGATCATGAAAATGATACATATTATGAAAACAGTACACAAACTAATGGTACTTGCTGAATTCTTTCTCGTTGCGTAAAATGTTCACATTCACACCGACTCGTTAACGTCCGAGCCAACTTCCATTCATTGATTTTAAAGTTGTCTCAGTGTCAGTGTTCTGCTTCTTTCAGGTATGTATGGAAGTTTCAGGCCGCCTCCTCGCCATGTTCAGTGCTACTCTAGTGCTCTAGCTGTCGGCTTTCACTGTCTTGAGTGCTCCAAAGTCTTTGTGACCACCAGAGCCAGACAACTCCATGTTGAGGCCGTTCACGACCAGCTTGATTTCAGCTGTGCCTGTGGAAAGGCCTACAGGTACAGGACTGGTCTACAGAGGCACCTTAGGAACAGCAAGTCCTGTGTAGACAGGGCTAGGAATCTGGGTGCTGCATCGTCTTGTTTGGTGGCCAGGGAATTGTTGGGATCTAAACCGTACGATCACTTCGAAATGCTCTAATTAACAGTACTTTCGCATTCTTGAACAGCTGTCAATGCT
>JAULBP010093798.1:0-11792 GCA_032355345.1 Lepetodrilus pustulosus | reverse complement strand
CACACACACACACACACACACACACACACACACGCACGCACACACACACACACACACACACACACACACACACACACGCGCGCGCACGTCCGCGTTTTTAGAAATATGCACAAAGAACTTTCACTCGAAGAAGTGGCGCAATGATTTAGTGAACCATTAGCAATTGCCTTTTCATTGGAAACTTTAGGTCCACGGTGAATGCACATTCATAGAAAAAGTGCATGACTGGTTCCCTGTTCTAACGAGACTAATTACGGCAATGTTCACGTCAGAATTGGCAGAATATGGAATACTCGTTAATTGCAATGGCTGCAGTGGGTATTTAAATCAGTCACTATGCAGTCCTACTTTATTGTGTAATGATTGCACGGTATTGACGCCTGCCGATAAGTGATTAACGCTGCGTATTGATGCCTGGTTGAACATTACCAACATCAATTGAACAATAAAGGAAATTCTGAATACAACGCTAATTTAGACATCCTGACAGTGTTTGTTCAAGTAACGCAACAGATAGCATTTGCTGCAAACTGTAGCCCGTGTGCGCAAAGGTATTTTAGGTTTATACCGTGAATTCCATCCTTGAATTAAGAGAACTTAAGCTGTAGCGTTCACTACTACTTTCTTGTATTAGGCTCTGATTATTTGCGTCGTATCCAGGAATCGGGTTCTATTGGAGCGGCTACGTTTAAAAAAAAGCATATATGTTCTTCTCCCCAGTACAAGATTTGTAAATCATATTCTTTTTGGACATTAATCACCATAACACATATATAATTGTTCAGAGAACACTTTCAAATGACGTACTAAGGTAAATTATCTTCCTTGTGATACAATACAAATAATGATTTGCCTGAAAACGTCCAATATGGCAGTTAAATTCAAGGCGATCACCACCAAATCAGTCAAATACAGATTTGACTTTTCAACAAAGAAGCACTAAAACTTTTGTTTCATTGTTGTAATGTGCACTCTATAGTACGATGATGTATAGACAACCAACATTATTTACAATCCAGATGGCCGCCATTAATATGCATTTTTGACATTTATTTACATTTTCTTTAAAAATAACCTATTCATTTAATTGATAGTGTGGGTACAGATTAACCGTTTTCTAACATTGGCTTAGTTTGTTTACCATTTCCAAATCTAAATTGGTCACTACACTTAACATGACGGTTAATCAATTCACTCTCATCCACTCACTTCCTCTCTCACCCTCGCTCTCACAAGTCACATTTCTCTATACTGGATATAGAATGAGATTGATCTCAGTCACGCTCACAATCCACTCACCCCTTCATCTCAATCTCACATAATCTCACTCCCAATCATTTTTATCCACTCTCATCCACCCAGTCACTCTAATACACATCCACTCTCACTCACTCATCTCCTCACTCTAAATCTCATATATCCACTCACATCCACCCACTCTTACCCATCCACTCACATGCACATACACACTCACTTTCAAACCACTCACTCCCAAATCTCATCCTCTCGCAATCTCATCCATACTTTCATCCATTCTCTCTCTCTCTCTCTCTCTCTCTCTCTCTCTCTCTCTCTCATATCCACTCTCTCGCATTCCCATCCAACTCTTATTCTCATCCTCTCACTTTCATCCTCCTCTCGCCTCCCTTCCCCCCTCTCTCTCTCTCTTCCTTAATCTCGCACACATCCTCTTACACACATTCTTTCATATGTCAATCTCATCCTCTCACTGACTCATAATCTGTCACCCACTTTCTCACTCTCATCCTGTCATATGTCACTCTATCCTCTCATATACATCCTCTCACCCTGTCACACATCCTCTCATACATCCTCTACCTCACTCACGATCTCGCATAGCCTGGTTGTACTTCAAGATCAACTTGTTCTTACTTGGCTCCATGTCCAATACAAACACAAGGTCAGTTTGTTGGAAGAATGTAAAGTAGTGCATGGGGAAATATTTCTGCAGAAGGCAGATCTATTCACACCATGGTATTTAGCTTACAGGTGTTTGTCTATTTGTGCAAAGGAGGCAAGTTAGGTCTGGTTAAGTCAGCTGAATACAAGAGTATAACTATACCGGCGAATAGTAGCGTTACAATCAAGGGACAGTTGCATAGAGGTGTTCCATATCGTCAAGTGTGTGCTCTGATTCAACCTACTTTGCATTCTGTTATTCCTGGAGATGTTGACATTGCGCCTACACTTGTCAACTATGATTACACAAGACCAGAAGAAATAGAAGTCCTAGTCTCCAACGTTACAACGCAGACTGCCATCATTCGACCCCGAGTTATTTTATGTGAACTACAGCCAGTCACCATTGAACACTTGTCGTCTGGGAAGCCTGTGGACTCTGACGTCTGCTGGATCAAGTCGAGGACTTGATTTCATCCGAAGGTTTTCACAGATCTTCTCTACAGGCGATGCTGACTTGGGATATTCTACTATGGTCAGGCATAGAAAAAAGTTGGATAACAACATCCCATTCAAGCAACGCCATCGTAGAATACCACCAAACATGTATGATGAAATTGCAAGTCACCTCAAAGACTTATTGTCTGCTGGGGGTGATTCGAGAGTCCAATAGCCCTTGGGCATCGAATGTGCTATTAGTTAAGCGGAAGGACGGTCGACTTAGAATCTGTATCGACTACAGAGAACTTAATCGACAGACCATCAAAGACAGCTATGCGTTGCCATGTATTGTCTCGGTGGAATGACATTTTTCACTTCTCGATATGAAGAGCGGGTATCATCAAGTCGAGATGGCTGAAGAACACAACAACAGAACTGCGTTCACAGTAGGTCCACTTGGATTTTTGAGGACGAGTCACCATGTGGAGGGAGGAGAATATAGCTCGTACTGGTCTCGGTCAACGGGGTTACGCGTTTGGCTCGTTCAGTATTTTCGATTTCAACATATTTTATTGACAACAATTCAAAAGGATTGAACAGAAGCGAAAACACTTATCTCAGTCGTCTCCTTGAGGAGAGTAGAGCGTTTGACTCACAGTCCAGCAACTCGGGTTCGAATCCCAGGGTTGGCATGGTTCTGTTTCATACGTTGTGACGCATAATATTCTCAATTCCAACACAATAATTTATTCTATTACAAAAATGGTTGGAAGACATTTATTTTCGATTGCTTTAATGATTTAAAAGAAATTGGCTTTGAAGGACTAGTACAATAATATGGTACCACAATATACGTGTATACTAGGATACAAACTAAACCAAACCATGTTTTTCTGATAAGAACAAGCCCATTCAACTTTGCATATCTCGCTCTATGTTTTGCATCAAATGCAGCAGTAGGTTATTATTAATAATCGTTAATAAGGCGAGCACTACTATACGATAAGTATTTCACTTTTGTCTAATCTGGTTGAATTTGAGTCAACAACATATGTTGTAATTAAAATAGAAAATCTTCAACTGACAGTTAATACTTCATTCAATGTTCTTTTCAATTACTAAATGGTGACAGTTTACACAGCGCTACGAGTGGTTGCTATCGATGACGGACGATTGTCGTGTAGTTCCCACTTCAAACCTCCTCAAAAGATCGATCTCCAAGACTAAGTGTCGTGGGCTGTAGGAAATCCGTAATTGAATTCCAAAGGTTTCAAAGGTTTATTTCAATCTACTCTAACCTGTCGACCCATTTGTCTGGTAGTGAATTACTTTCCCGTCTGTCTGTCTCCAAGCATATATTTAGTGTCCAGTGTATCATTTCTCGAACCTATCATAATAACCACTAAAGCCAGTAGCAGACGTGCACGCACACGTGTACACACACTCACTCACTCACACACACACACACACACACACACACACACACACACACACACACACACACACACTTAATACGAACATACATAGACATATATATACATTAACTATCTTTCTGCTGCAGACAAATGGAAGATAAGTGTTTGTGCATAATCTAGCCTGGAGAGAGTTAATATATCTTGCCTCCGCATGCCAGGATGTCGATATCAACATCCATAGGCCCTATAACTGGTTTATTTGATGATTACATATAAGTATCCCGCCTCAGCGGAACAATACATCCGCTATTTATCCCGATTCTATAAATTAATGTCAAAGACATCAAACAGTTTTCCATTCATGTGTGCCTTCGTGCGTGCGCGTGCCTGTGTGAGCGCGTGTGTGCATATATGTGTGCGCGCGTGTGTTGCCTATGCAAAAATGCATGTTCACATCGATGTCTTTGGCGTTTTATTAAAATAATATTTGTAAAAAACCTCACCAAACTTTACATATACAGTGGACCCCCGATAATCCACATGCACAAGCCAGTTTCCTGTTTTTTTTAGGCATGTTATCTTTTCTTAGCCAAGCGTATTATTTACTTATAAAATATATATATATATATATAATTTTTACTTTTGTTTCTACATTTTCTTTGTACTGAACATACAAAAGAAATAACTTACATGTTTCTAGTAAAGTATGTATCACGATACGAATCATATTGTGAGCCTAGTATACCGATACGCATCGTATTGTGATGTGGGCGTAATTGTGGCACCCCTAATATATATATATATTAAATAATTTAAAGTTTAAGTAGATCCTAGAAGAAAAAGAAACATCAAAAGAAAAACTGTCGAAAATGAAAGAAAAGGCGCTCTTTTATTAGGAACTAATTATACATACTATTCTTTCTTATATATTAATAGTTGATGGTAACTGGGGCCCATGGTTTCCATGGCAACCGTGTTCGCTGTCATGTCATGGGGGATTCCGTATCCGACAGCGGAAGTGTAACTACCCTCCTCCGGCCTACGGGGGACTTACCTGCCCAGGTCAGGGAGAGAACAACAACACGTGCAACCGACAGGACTGCCCAGGTAAGGGTGAAGTTAACATGTATATATACCGTATATAATTATATATATATATATATATCACAATTCTGTTATATAATAGAATAATAGATATGCAGTATTAATACTACATGCTAAGAGGTTTGCATTATTTCCTGCATAAATGCAATGCTTTACACCCGGACCTTATCGTGAAATACAGTGCTGTACCATCGCTGAATATAAGAGGCATACTATCACAGATGGTTGACCTAGATAAAGGCCAAACGAACCCTTATGCATGTGAGACTACTTACGTTTGATTTGTCCAGCCAGAAGTTGTTATTTATTGATGTACTTATTCCCCAACATTCGACAGTTATCACAGATTTCAGATTTTATATAAATTTAGGTTACGAAGCATTCATTATCTTGTCTTTGATGCATCAGCTGATATGTGACGACATTCTTTCGTCATACCACTTTTGGGTTAATTTAATTACACAAAAAGAATTACGACCATATTCAGGATGATGATGATGATGATGATGACGATATTTTGTAATTCTACAGTGGATGGCATGTGGGGCACGTGGTCTGACTTCAGTCTATGTAGCGCCACCTGTGGGCAGGGCGTCAGAGAGAAACACCGCGCCTGTGATTCTCCGCCACCAGCAAATGGCGGGAAAAACTGCATGGGAACTTCTATAACCACCAAGAAGTGCCAGAACACAAAATGTGCACGTACGTAAGCTAGGAGCACTCCCAGCCTGATACAGAAACAAGAACAATTGTTCCGAATCTCGTTATGTTCCGTTAGTGGTACATCTCATATTATCGTTATGGTTGCATTGTGACGTGTACTGCGATTTGCTCTTGCAATGATTTCTTTTTCGACAATCTCGTTATCGAACTGGGTATCGATCCTTTCACGAAACTCTTTTATCCACTAACAGACCATACAGCGCTCTCTTTGCCGATAGCTAATGCATTGCTAAGAGAGCGCCCTGGTCTTAGTGGATAAGAGAGCTTTGTGAAAGGGTACCCTGGGTCACGGTGACCGCGCCTGTAGTCAGATCCGTCGATCAGTTATGAGCATTTCTTTTTAGAGTGGTCATATTTAGTTTGTGTATGTGAAATAACCAGGGAAACACTGCATCTGCACTGAACACACATTGAACCGTCAATATTATATCTGGCTGAGGTTATATTCAGAAATGTACAATTGTACATACAATCTTAAGAATATTCCTTAATTACATATAGAATTATTGTCTTTTTTTTCTGTTCATGTTTAAGCATTAGGTATAATTCGTATTACTCCAGAACAGATCACTCACATATGCATAATTCATTCTCTCCTGATAGCGGCAACACTCCAGAAGTTTCTGTTATATACCTCTGTCTTAGCCGTTGTTTTATTGGAACATTTTCTCATCGAAATGTTCTCAGTAATTACCAGTATTCATATAGTTTTCAGTATTGTTATGCTGGCAATCCTTTCTGGGGTTCTCTTGCACATCCTGTCTTTGTTCAGAAACATACCTGAAGGCGATACAATACACCTACACTATTAAGTAATTGCCATTAAGTGCCGCTACATTAGATGGTGTAATGTACACAACGCCAACATCGTCTGATCTGTTCTCAGTAAAGCCTACTTCAGTATCTATATTTTTGTACCACCATAAATGTAACCGGACTGTAGAAATATGAATTGAAACATTATCTTTCCTAAGATGTAATGTTATCACTTAAGTACATGTAGTCCTACTTAGTATAGCTTTCATAGAAATATCACTGGAGTAGTCCAATATCGAGTATAATACTTTGTTAGATTGAAATTTCTTATCGATTTGTAAATTTGCACATGAACGCCTGTCTGTACTCATGCTCTCCTGACAGCGAGAGCACAACAGTCTGTGTTACACGCTGTCAGGAGAGCATGGTCTGTACTGTACACGGCAATACCCTTATCATTGGTAGGCCTCAGTAGTTAGCCTGTGCTCGCAGGTTACCATGGTTACTGCAACATTCAGCGCTACGAATGTTGTGGTTTTCCTCCTGCCGTGATATGAGTGAAATAATCTTGAAAGCGGCTGTAAACCCCAATTAAAAATATACAACAACAACAACAACAAAAGCACAAAACATAGAAACTATACAGTTTTGGCCTAAGTAGATTCCACATTTATTGCACCACTGTTGTTGCATTCTCAGAGCTAGTTTATGAAGATGCATTATATTAAAGGCATACAATCACGGTTGATAAACCTAGATAATGACCAAACGAATTTCAGTCTGAGACTATTTACGTTTGATTTGTACACCCAAAAGTTGTTATTTCCTGGTATACTAAGTCCCCAACACTTGATATTTATAATAAATTTCATATTTTATAATATTTTTTTGTCATGATTTTTTTTTATCTTGTCTAATATTAATATTAAATATTGTTTGTATCCCATTTAATAGACCGTGTTATCTTACCTCTATCTTTCTTTCGTAATATTGTAGCTTGTATAGCGGCTACTGCCACTACGATGAAGCACAGCCGTTTTAACATGGCTGTGTGACGTAAGCTACACCGAAGAACTAGTGGTCAGACATGCTTTATATATACTGGTCACGTGGTCTTCTTGTCCAATCATCATTGAGCTTACATAGAACATCGAGGTCAAAGCTGCGCTCCACACCCACAAAAGAAAAGCGTCAAAGTCTGGTCCGTCTTCAGTTCTTATCATTTTGTTTGTGGAACTGTTGCGATAAGAACTTGATAACTAAACAATTATTGAGGTGTGCGCATATTTTGTTCTGGAGGTATAAGCTTATACACGTTTGTTTCCATTCTTGTACGTTTCTTGAATATTGAATTATATTCTCTGAAATACAAGGCCATTAGTGGCGTTTTATATTTGCCAACCCGGCTAGGTAAAAGTACGCCGCTTTGTCATTTTATTTGACAAGTTCCCCGGCAAATTTCTAGCCGAAGTGAGCCGCTAGAATATTCGGCTAGAGTCCGGTTGGGGAACAAACAGTCACCTTAGTAGACTGCGCCAGGTTGTGCCGGGTTGTTTTATTTGCCATCTCTCTTTAATGTGATGCGCCGCTTACCCTAGCCGTTTTCTGCAAAACGAGCAGCCCTATACTTACAACCGTCAAAGAAATGCAATGGCCACGTGTTTCAGAGGATGGATTTCAGATAGGTTTCTAGATCAGCTTACTGTAAAGACATATTCTCCTCTCACGTGCTCTGGAACGGGGCCCAAGGTTCAAATCTCGTCCCAGGAGCCCAGCATCAATTTGTTCGCGAAGTTACCTTTTGGATACTATCATGATAGGATGCGCTGCCTGTACCACGGCAATGCAGTTATCATTCTTTGTCTGACAGTATCCACCGGTGCTCGCAGGATTACTGCAACATCCATCGCTACGAACATTGCGGTTTTTCTCTTACTATTAACTGCCAAGCAGTGATATAAGTGAAATAATCTCGAAAGTCGCTCTAAACCACAGTTTCAAAAAGAAGGGTTAAAAAATGAGAGATATTTGCCCTGTTCAAAATATTCCAGAGTATTCCACAGCAGCCAGGATTGTCAGGATTGCCTGAGAAGCAGTCACATTACTACCACAATCGGCTCAGCACGGAACTATACTTCCACTTTGCTTCAATAATACCTCGGCACTCGCTGGTGTAGTAATCTTACAAACATTCCAAGATAATGACCTTATTAAGTCGTCAGCCTCATCACTCATCGCAATGTGCGAATGGCTATATTTACACTCTGTAAAGATGGATTTTCTTTGCGAAGTGGAAATCGCTAATTTTCAGTTAGGTATGGTCATGATTGTCTTCGTGAATAAAGTAGTTCCAAAATGGTAGCCACTATAAGATGGCCGAGAGGACAGTGAGAAGTCCCGTAGGTTAGCCGAGTGATCACTCCCACTCTTCATGTCATGACTTACATTGGCTACCAGTCTCCACGAGAATCTCGCAAAAAATAACGTGACCCAATGCATATAATTATATGTTACAGTCAATGTATAAAATCAGGCAATATGTACAATTTCTGAAATCTTCAGTGAATTTCGATTCATTCAGGCAATTTTTTAAAAGTCTGAAATGACAAAACGACTACCTATATTTGACAGATTGACTGGCGCGAGTTTGATGAAAGAACATTGAAGATGTGTATATAATAGGTTATGCTCTCCGGAGAGCGATAACACATCAGTCTGTGTTGTACCCTGTCACACTACGAGGGGTTTCGTGTGTTCAACATTATAAGCAATTTGATTGAATTGTGTGAATACCTATAAAGATGTATGCATTATCTTACTTTTTCCTCATTAAAATCACATCAGTCAATCTGTTAAATAAATACAGTCATTTATTTTTTTGGCCAACGTTTTTTTATATGGACTGTGTGAATACACTAAAAATCTTAGACATTTTATACACATTGCCTGATTTTAGACATTCAACATTGACTGTAAAAAAAAATTTCAATAGCTTTATTTTCAGAGTAATTTCGAAGCCTAATCCATAGTAGTTCATACTATGGATTAGGCTTCGAAATTACGCAATTTTTTTTTTTAGTACGATTTCATGCTCACGGTCAAATTCTACAGTTTAGTATGAGTTTGCATTCAAAACCTCAACTTCGTAATCTCGGGTCAAGCCTATAGCACCATCGATATAAGTTAAAGAAACAGTAATAGACAAACAGTTTAGTAGGCCCACCGCAACGGAGATAATGCACCAAGGTAATACTGAAGTTCGCTTTATCTATTCAGTGTTAACGAGCAGCCACAATTACATAGTGAATGACCATGGTCCCGAAGAAGAAGAAGACGAAGAAGAAGGAGAAGAAGACGAAGAAGAAAACACTTTATTTAACGTCGGGTATGTAAATAACAAAGAACGTTACCTCTGTAGAGTTATCATTCTGACAAATAAATCACCAGAAATGGATAACAAACATAATTAAGATACACAAGTTTAAAACAAGACAAGCGGGACATTTTAGTTCTCAGAAGAATCACCCATATTTATTTGCATATGATGCAGACGTCATACTATAGTCTGCTATGACTTTTCCAAAAAAAATAATAAATAAAACATATTCCTATCTATTTAACTATAGCGATATACGTGTAATACAGATCAAACAAAAACGAAAGATACACAGTTACCGCCGTAAAAAAAATTAATATATTGATTGCAATGAACATTTGCATCGGGTTCAGTTTTTACCATTGGTACCAGTCCATGATATTATTTTAATTAATATTTTTTTTGAAGATTCCGGCACATCAAAACTGCTTCGGGTTTACACAATCTATATCTATACGAACAATGGCAAAGATTGCCACTCGCTATCTACTGGTGTATTATATACACGTGCTATTTACATAAATATTTTTTCTCTTTATAACTTGTTATATGCACTTTTAATATAATGCTACGGTAATCCTAATGTTATTTGTTGGTATATTCACTGCTAGCTAGGAGTTGTAGGGTGTTTTATTCATTTATTTGTTTTAACTCGCGTTAAAAATAAAAAATAAAAAATACAAAGATATGAAAAATAAATATGAAAATATTGATAACCAATGGGACATGCGGGAAATGTAACTTGTTGCCCAATACACATATGTAGACAAATCAAACGTACTATACCTTCAGGTAAAACACTATTGACCATGAAATATATCAACGAACCGTGATTGTATGTCTTTAAATCAACTATTGTAATATGTTATATACCCAAAGAAAATGTCACGAGATACATTAAATCTACGGTAGTTTTAAAATTGATGGCTACGCCGGGTATATATATGATAATATAATTAATGAAATACCGACATCTAGACAGACTCGCACACACTGGTCATAGTGGTGATCTGCTAGTACATATACACTGTTCCCATGTATTCGGTGTCTGATAAGATAAGACATGTGTAAAAGAGTGTCCAAACCGACACCAAGAAACTTAATGATAAGACTATAACAGCTATGGTAGCTTGCGCAATGAAATTACTATTAGTCACCTATACTGCATCTATACGTCAACGGTTTGCTGTACCGATTTGAGATTGTAAGGTACTTGAACTAGGAGAGAAAAGAACATTTTTTTTAATGAATTGTGAAAGTTACAGTGCACACATTTCTAAATAATTTGAGAACTTCAAACCACAGAATGTACTAAAATAAGGTAATTACACATACTGCTATGTAGTGCTCTACTAGCTTTGTGTAGCTGATATACTGGCAAGTACCATCTCTAAAACTACTAGTATATGTGATACTAGTATGTGAAAGTATTTATAGTATTATTTTCTGAATTGCTAGTCTCAAATAGAAATTCGTTTGTGCATTAAAAATAGTTTACAATGTGCTGTGTTTTATATGATGTTTTTTTAACGTCATACATGTTTGCCGGTTTCTATAAAGATTTTCTGTGCGAACATTTCTATAAGATTATCAGTTACAAAAATATACATTTCTATAACTATACCCACTAAAAACAACAAAATATGTTAAAGTGGGACAATTTTTAGAACACCTGAAATGAAATAAATGACACTGCCTTTATTTGACAGATGGACTGGCATCAGCTTGATGAAATAAAATGAAGATAATATGTAAATTAATATTGGCATATTTTGTGTAAATAATAATAAAAATGAATGCAATTTTGTGTAAATACATAAAAAGAAAAATTCGTAATTTTCTTTCATGCCATTCTATTTGGCAATTAAAGGGAATATTTTTGTCATTTTAGTTGGGGTTTTTTAAATTGACTTAGTGAGCCGAAATTCAATGAACATTTCAGCCATTTCACGAAATGACTGGTTTCACAATCTGACTGTAACATATATATTTCTTTGAAAACCACGTTCTTCGTGATATTGACTTATATCACGACTTGCCAGTTTAAAGGGGCAACT
>JAULBP010093787.1:0-11795 GCA_032355345.1 Lepetodrilus pustulosus | reverse complement strand
AACAAACCCGTAATTGTATGCATTTAACATTCATTTTGCATACTCGAGTACTATCGTGATACTATCGCGATATTTTTTTCAAATTGTGATAGTATCGTGATAGTAATTCTAACTATCGCAATACTATCGTGATAGTGAAATTACCCGTGATAGTCACCCCTAATGCATATAATACCTAGTCTTCAAAATGTTCACGATCAATTCTCCAGACCCACTCACAGGACTTTGAATACTTATTATTGTTATCACTATAGACGTCAAATTCAATGTAAAAAAAAATATACCATTTTCTTTCTGCAGGCGTCACGAAAGCTCATTTAATTTTGCCTACATTAAAAAAGTCCGTGAACATCCGTTGATGTAAAGAAACTCGCATACCGGTATTTCTTTATGCTTGTATTTCAAAGTGTCTAGAATTAAGCCGCCTCCAAACCCCAGTAGTAGGTAACTTAGGTGTCTATCTATCTATAGTGCCAGTGGATGGCTTTTCATTACGCCTACACTTCAAGATTACCGGTGATAAAACTTTGGTACTAAAAGATCTTTACGGATGCCAGGAAATCATATTTTATAATACCTATACATTTCCAATTTTGGGGGCGCATACGACCTAAAGCACATTGCGAAATAGATAACAGTGTGTGGTTTGTTTCTATGGTTACCACGAAATCGCATGTTCTTAATTCCTACGTTTCAAATTTCGGGGAGCAAACAACCACAAATTTGTGTTTTTTTCTTTATTATGGATATCTGGAAATTGTACTTAAAACATTTCGGGAGCATACCACCCAAATCGCACCAGATAACAGTGGAACACAAGGAAATCGTATTTCATATACTAGTATTTCAAAATTTCCGGTGCTGAAACTTTGGTGCTAATATCTGTCAATATCTTTACCGATGCCAAGAAATCCCATTCCATAATACACAGATCTCGAAATTTAAGGGTGCATACCCTCAGACCACACTAGATAACATTGTTTGTTTTGTTTTTCTCTGTAGATACCAGGAAACCGTACTTTGTGACATTTTCGCGAGCATGACACGCTACTAGATAATACGTGCAAAATGATACGTTTTGTTCAGTAGACGCCAGGAAGTCGTATATTCCGTTATGCCAACTACACATGCAACTGAATCGTCGTACGACTCGCTTAATACTGACTCCGGAAGGTCAGCAATGCATAGTAAGCGATGTGAAAATATGTACTGGCATGTGTGGCGTGTAGCTATACTACTATGTCGTGGGTCGTTCGACGAGGAGTCTGCAGAGATTCAACAATCGAATCTCTACAGACTTTACACTCATTTATTACAACGGCTACGCTATGGTTGTAGGTCTGACCGGTCGGCGTCTTGTTGATCATGAGTCGGCGATTCAAAGTCTGCGATCACTCAGTTGAATGCTTCGTGACCTGAATTCATATGCAATTTGTCAGTATTGGGGGATACGTGCATTAGTAAATAACAACTTGGGGATGGACAAATAAAACGAAAGTAGTCTCAGATAGAAACCTGTTTGTCCATTATTTCGATCAACCATTATTTGATAGTATGTTTTTAACATGTAACGTGAAGGATATTTCTTTCAAAAATATGCAGATTTATACACACAAACATTGATAGAGAGAGAGTGCTTATTACTATTTGTTCTGAAAATGGTCTCATTAGCGGTTTCTTTCATTCTTCTTTGCCAATGCTTGGTTCATATACGTCACTATTAAAACTATACATGGATCTGAGGGCTATAGGACATCTCATAATATGAGTGTTCATGTATTACTGAATTTACTAAACGAGACGGCAAACTTAATATTACATGAGTTTCTGCCGAGTATAATATAAACTTTTTCCAACGAATTTAATAAATTCAGCAAGATAGGAACACGAATGTGATATAATATTTAGCATATAGGTTATTGTTGAGACTATCGTAATATCGGTTTTCAATCACAGAGACAATACACGCAGAGGCAACTATCTTACGAACTGAGTTACATAGCGCAGACAAAGAATAGTTCCAAGTACATGTCTAAATATTAGACACAGACACATGTGGTAGCATATTTAATTGAAGAAATCTTTGAACTTTACATTAGATAAATTAACTCCCAAGAAGAGACTTTAACAGAAGTCCAAATAGATGTTGACAACGCGTATGAAGACAACTATACAGTATGGTGCTTAGTCCATCATGGTATTTCACTAGTGAGCTGTGTATACATAGCATGGGCTTACTTCACTCCCAGACTCTATACTATTTGATAAATACAGTAATATTGATGTATCCATATATAAATACAGTAATATTGATGTATCCATATATAAATACAGTAATATTGATGTATCCATATATAAATACAACTATATTTATGTATACATAGATAACGTTTCAAGCACTTCTTTCTATTTGAAACTATCTTTGAAACACTAACACCTACTAAAGTATTCCTCTCACCCACCCAACACGTCCCACCCACCTACCCCACTATCGTCAACTCCTCTACCTGACATTGAATCGGGTACACTAGGTTCACGGGTGGGATGCTACCCCGATCAGAGGACCTATACCGTGTATAGACGATGTCGCCCGAACACCGACATCAATTCAACTGTCAGGGATATAGGGGAGGGGTGTATCACGGCGTTATGATTGCCATGTCGCGTCTGCCTTCAACGTTGTTGGCCTCAATTAACACACGTCCTCTGCTATAGATACGATGATGATACACATTTTTTTTAAACCACAGTTAAAAATAATATGCAAGGCTACAAACCGCCAACAAGTGAAATCACGTGTTGGATGTATTGTATGGTCTTGATATTAACTACACAAAACTTGCTTCGTCATACGAAAATGTTTCCCATAATACTAGTAATTGAGATTACTTCATCCGAGGAACGTTTGATTTCATCAACGTATAATACGAGTGATATACTTCATCCGAATGTCATGTTACATCGTTTGAGTGACATACCACTTAATCTTAGAAACATCCGATTTCCTCTGAATGACAATGTCTTCATCATGGAGTGACATGCGACTTCATCTGTTTAACATGCGACTTCATCTGAGTGACACCAGTCTTGGTATGAATGACGATTTTGTTTTTCTCCGTCTGCCTCTCAATGCTGTAAGTGTCCCTGTACCCAGACATGTACACAGCATTCTCAGCTTCCTCAGACGTATCTGTCATTGGTCTCTTGGTGGTTCGCGTCATACTAGTATACATCGTGAAGCAATCTCATGCATATCCTGGTCATGTCCAATTTACGAATGAATGTGTTGGCCCATATTTGTAATGCTAATGAAATACGTTGGTCTAGATAGTGATAGTTCCACTCACAACACCCACACATACACGCACGCGCGCACGCACACATACACACAGACAGACAACCTTGCAAGTTGCCATTCATCTTCGCTTTATTTCATCATGGGCGGTATTCTGATTAAGGGGATGGGAGGGGAGATTAAGAGAGGTGGGGGGAGGGGGTACTTGATGAGGTGTAGATATGATACAATAGTAAAGATATTTTGATAAAATCAAACTATCACTTTTCTTGGACAACATATTTTCCAATATAGGCCATTCACAGAACCATCAGATACTAGTATAAGAAGTAATATTATCTCCACCAATTCATCGGAGACAGCCTATGAGGAATGGGTGTTTGGAAGTTCGCTATACACAGGGGTTGTTTATAACACAGTGTGGGTAGTACAGAATTTGTGTAGGAAATGTTCATACCAGATGGTAAGCAGGTCATACCAAATGGTGGGCATGTCATATCAGATGGTGGGCAGATATCATATGGTAGGCAGGTCATACCAGATGATGTGAAGATACCAGATGGTGAGCATGTCACACCAGATGATGGGCAAGTCATACCAGATGATGGGCATGTCATAGCAGATGATAGGCATGTCATACCAGATGGTGAGCATGTCATACCAGATGGTAGGCAAGTCATACCAGATGATGGGCAAGACAAGACATACCAGATGATGGGCATGTCATAGCAGATGATAGGCAGGTCATACCAGATGGTGGGCATGTCATACCACTGATGCCTATGTAGGTAGATGCAACCTAAGTGGTTTGCAACTATACCGTGTCTACAATAGGTATCATATGTATTTATACTCTCCAGGGAGTTGAGAAGGTGTAATGAACGCACACAGATCCAATAACCGGAGTAATAATAGTGTATCGCTTTGAACATGCAATGTGTGTATGGAGTCAAATACACGTTTTGATGTAAAGCTACTCTTGAGAGAACGTTGTAGGTCTCTGTTACCAAGGGTGAATCTTGTTCGTGATGGGAGAGGTTATGTTGGTTTCAGAATAGTGTGAATAAGTATGTGTAATATGGTGTGATGTGATGTATAGAAATGTGTAATTGTGTGAAATGGTATCGGGGAAAGTTGAATTATGTAATAATGTTATGTAACAATGCAAATATCCGTGTTTGAGTTATGTTATATAGTTTAGAATAATGTAATAATGTGACGTCATAGAGTGAATACATTTGTATGTGTATTTGTGTAATATTGAATAGTGTAGAATAATGTAATACTGCGATGAAATAGTGTGGATATGTGCAATAGTATGATGTGATAGTATAGAAAGTATTAATTACTAGAAAACTATATTTAGGTGGGTTTTTTTTCAAATTGCGTGAAATGATCTGAAGCATATTAACAAGGAATATTGTGTAATGTGATAGATTGAGTATGTATAATTATTTGATGATATAGTGTTTAATTTGCGTAATTATTGTCATATACCAGTGTGAAGATGTGTGTGTGTGTATAAACTGTATGGACGGTGAACGCATGGGCTTCTATACACACCCTAGTATAGTAGGCGAATGTCTTCGCTAAGGGTCATTTTGTTTTCCTTCAATCAGTGCAGCATTTTTTTTTTAATTACCATGATATTAGCATTACATGGCAATGTAAATTAAGGCTCTAAAATATATATATTGCTATTGATAATCCTGACGATCTAGTTCATTCGTTGTTTCGTTACTTAATAATGAGATGTTTCGTTACTTAGTAATGAGAAGAAACGTGCACTTCTGAGGTAAATTTCAGCTTGTTGTCCAGTTATCGTAGGAATATATATATATTTATCAATCATTAATTCAAAGTATTATGTCATGAGCTATTAATTAAATATACCGGTATATCGAATATCCATGTGGAATTTTTATGCAAGCAAATTAGTATTGACAGAAGTATCGTTGACTAAAGGCTCCAATGTGAAAGTACGATTGAACGTAATACAACAACCCCGGTAAAAATAGACTGGATTTTATTATAAATGCTGCGGCTGTTGTAATGCGTTCACTCGCAATTTCTCATTGGGGTCTTTCATTATCGATAACCCGGTTAATACTAACTTATTTGTATATAAATTTCACATGTATCCTCCATGTAAATTTATTTAATAGCTGATGACATCTTATTTTGAATTAATGATTATGCTTATTTCTATTAAATCTAAACAACAAGCTGAAATGTACCTCAGGAGAGCATGTGTTTCATTTAATTACTAAGTAACGAAACATCGTAGGAACTGTTTATTTTGTAGGATTATTAATAGTAACGTACAGTTTTACAGCCTGAATTTTGATTGCCTTTGTAATACTTATCTCATGGGAATTTTAACAAAATACTACACTGAATAAAGGCAAATAAAATCACCCTTAGCGAAGACATTCGTTTACTAGTGTGTGTATAGAAGCCCAGGCGTTCACTGTTCATACGGTGTGAATAGAATATTAATTGTACAACCATATGTATTTATGTATACTGTATGTTCTCTATCTATATTGTACATATATTATTACTATTTCTCTGTATCATATTACATGATTTATGAGAATAAATTCTGTTCTGTTCTGAATAGGGTTACTAGTACCTGTATGAGACGGTATAGACGGTATAGACGGTATAGACGGGTGCGACTGTGTAATGAAACAGCATAGAAATGATAGTTTGAATACCGCATGTGTTAATCATGTGACGTAAAAACATGCAATAGTGTGAAAATGTATAATTGGGTAATTTGATTATGTGATATTGTTAAATGTGTATTGTAATAGTATAAACTTGGTAAATACATGATGTAATAGTAAAAAAAACATGTGATTTGATAGTGCAAATATATTTAATAATGTCATGTGAATGATGTGATAGAGAAATAGTGTGTGTAACTATGTGATACAATAAAATAAATTCCAAGACTTCCCATATTTAAGCTCCGAGCTTAATTACGGATAAACGTCACATTTGAAACAGAATATTGTAATCCGAAATTGGACCCAGGGCTTATATTCGGAACTACACATCATATGTACGGAGATTGTGTATATGATCCGAAAAACAGACACTATATATTGTGCCAGCACGTCTTTTAAATGAAATAACACTATAAGAACAGAAATAACACTATAAGAATAGAAATAACACTATAAGAACAGCAATAACACTATAAGAAAAAAATAACACTATAAGAACAGCAATAACACTATAAGAAAAGAAATAAATCTTAGCCATTGTATGCCAGAACGACAAAATTTTAAACAATAAGACTGAACAACTCTGAATATTCATTCTCAATAACTGAATATCATCATTGGAAGAAAGAGAAAGAGCAGTTAGTTTCTTTACTCTTGTATTGAATCCTAATTTAAGCCCATGGACATAAGTAGGGAATGAGCTTCTGTTTTGATTCCTACGGGACAAATTTCGCGTGGTCATAAATACGAGAACTCCCGGTATGTATAATTGGGCAGTGTTACAATGTGGATTGGATATCATGGATATGCCTATATAATTGTGTGATATGATATTGTGGACTGGATATCATGGATATGCCTATCTAATTGTGTGATATGATATTGTGGACTGGATATCATGCATATGCCTATTTAATTGTGTGATATGATATTGTGGTTAAGTGCAATTATGTGACGTAATAGTGTAGCTATTTGTAGTGGTTTGATGTAATTGTGTAGCTATTTTTAAAATTGGGTGAAATAATATATTATCTATTTGTGATTGTGTGATATGATTGTATCATGTGATGTTGTGTACACGTTACCTAATACTATAGTAGTGTAATGGAATAACATAAGAACAGATAAATACAGATTTATTGTCTTTCCAGAAGTTAGTTTCCACCACACAGAACATAGAATGTTTACAATTAATTCTGCCCAGTGGCTTACAATTTATGAATTGGAACAGCGCCGACTTGAAGAGTGACTGCTCGGAATGTTCAGAATGTTCAGAATGGGTGGGGCAGTTTTCAGCAGCCTTAGATGCAGCTTGCAGTAGGGTGGACATGTGCATATGTTCTACCTGGTATGATGTGGACCATGTGAGCACGTGTAGCTATGTGATATAGGCTAATAATGTGAATGTGTCAAACTGTATGATGTGATAGTGTAGAAATGTGTAATCATGTGATGTATAATAGTGTGAATGTGAGTAACTCTATGATGTGATAGTGTAGACATGTGTAATCATGTGATGTATAATAGTGTGAATGTGAGTAACTCTATGATGTGATAGTGTAGACATGTGTAATCATATGATGTATAATAGTTGAATGTGAGTAACTATATGATGTGATAGTGTAGACATGTGTAATCATGTGATGTATAATACAGTAGTGTGAATGTGAGAAACTCTATGATGTGATAGTGTAGAAATGTGTAATCATGTGATGTATAGTAGTGTGAATGTGAGTAAATCTATGATGTGATAGTGTAGACATGTGTAATCATGTGATGTATAATAGTGTAAATGTGAGTAATTCTATTATGCGATAGTGTAGGCATGTGTAATCATGTGATGTATAATACTGTGGATGTGAATATGTATAGAATGTGATAATGTAGACATGTGTACTCATGACATGTGATTTATAATAGTGTGGATGTGTGTAACTATATGATGCACTAGTGTAGACAGTTATGTGATATAATAGTTTAAATATGTGTACTTGTGTAATGAGGCAGTTTGGATACGTGTGTTGCAATGATGTATCACAATTAATCCAACATGCAGGCTTCATATTCTTTATCAAATATGTTCATAATAATTAAATATGTAAGAGCAATGTTAATACAGTCACACTTCCAGTGAATAGTTCGTGACATGGAAACTATCTAGACTTGGATAGGTTTGCTATAGGCTGGCCAGTGGTACTACAACATAACAGTAAATTTCAATAATAGTTTAGAAGGCAATGTCAGGCAAACTCTTCAAAATATTCCAGCGACGGACAACAGAATAGTATGGACTAGCAACCCCCAGGTTTCTCTTGTTTTATGCATACTCCGTAGGTGTTAGAACAAAGGGCTGTTGTCGAGAAATCAGTCAGTGATTAATATGAACAATACCGCGTCATGAGTCGTCGACAGTGATACACACAGGCCTGGCTAATTTATAAATACAGACAGTAATAACTTGTGCACTTCGAAAAGGAAAAACAGAGGGTCCATTAAAACCATGGATTTAGAGAATATTTCATTGTTATTAGAACTGAATGGATATGTTAATGCAAAAGCGAACTATACTTTCACTTAAATATTTGAATATTCCATGTTAACGAGAGAGTGTATTCCTCCGCTGTTACCTCCACGAAACTAGTTCCCTTCTACAGCTCTCCCTCATCTATGAGTGCAGGTATGTGTTACAACTGTCTGTGACGTCACTCTGTCCAGTGTCTGTCAACATCGTACATGTCATCATCTGTATCGTTCATTGAATTTGTCTCACTCCAGCAGGTATCGATATTTGTGTCGTCGCCAACTCGACATCTCGACTGCTCGACACCAGGGCATGGTGGGTATGTTGGTATTCGTGTCTAGGTAACTTTAGGCCGTTCCAGATATCTCCCTCGGTGCAAATATGGACTTGATTAAATAGCGAAATTCGATACATCATTAAATGTGTTCATTTATGGAATAATGACCATCCATTTGTAATGATAACAATCCATTTGTAAATAATTACCATTCAATTATGATTTATATATTTTTTTAAATAATATGTATTACCAACGTCAGAACCCCTACAAATTCCTATACGTCTTGTATGTAGCAACAACTCATGTCCTTGTATATAATAGAAGTAAAGTTATGTGCATAAATTTAACTAATTATTACCATTTTGATTCTTATTTTTATCATTGTTATATTAAATACTAATGAAAAAAGAAATTGCATAAACATTTCTACTGATACAAGCAGTTATTGTACTACCAATAATAATAATAATAATAATAATCGACAGTTTTGACATGACTAAATATTTCGAAACTAAAATACAGTTATTGCAACATTTCACGTTATACTTATCAACATTTCATCCAATAGGACATCTGTTAGCGTGAATACATGATACTTTCTCTGAAATCCGCATACTATCTATTCTTATATCCTGTATTACAACGCAGATACGTCATTTTATTTTTGTAAACAGGTGATACGAAAATAAAAATGTCTTTCTTTCTACCTATCTGTCTCTGTCTGTCTGTCTGTCTGTATTACAATACCCTGTGATGGGAACCCTGTAACACAGCTAAGGTTTTTATAAATACAGTTTTACTTACATAACTTAGTAAAGAATACGTGTCTTCCTCGTGGAAAATTGTTCCTGATATTAATAAATATATATTCAATTAATTGTGGGTATATGTATTATGATATGGATATTTTTTTATTTTATGTAAATACATTAATTCATAACATAGATGATGAAATACCTGATGTATTTATAACATAACATGCTTGTCAGATACAATTTTTAAAGTAAGATATGTTTATATACCTGTATGTCTCTTTAATTTAGTGTGGATATTTTGTATTATGATGTGGGTATTGGTAACACATGTAGATAAATTAATACTCAATGTGGGTAATTAAATATATCGTGTATAACATAAAACAAATTTCGGATAAAGCTTGTAAAGTAAAATATGTTTAGGTATACTTGTAGTATTCGGGCTCACAGGTCGATATATTTCTTCCAAACGTAGGAGATGAAATACAAGCACCGGTTTAATATTTACTATAAAACATATATTTGGTTGGGATTTAATCTTCAATTAAAATGTTTCTACATACATGTTAACCCTAGTAACTTGTTGATGAGATTTAGTAACTTGTTGGCGAGATTTAGTAACTTGTTGACGAGATGTAGTAACTTGTTGGCGAGATATGTTGAACCTATTTTAAACTCTCTATTTGATAATTATTAAATATATTTATCGGTTGATAAAACTAACTATTCACGATTAAATATCTGTGATCGTCCATTTACAAATACACGTGTTTTTACTTTGATTTAAGTTTTACATATTTCTACCTGAACGGTTATAAGTTAAGTTTAGAATTATTAGCGAACTTATACCTAATATATATACTTGTTAAATATTAGGTATAAATTCACTAATAATTCTAAACTTAACTTATAAACGTTCAGATAGGAATATGTAAAACTTAGATCACAATAAAAACACTTGTATTTGTAAACGGACGATCGCAGATATTTAATCGTGAATATTTGGTTTTAATAAACGACTATATATATTAAATAATTATCAAAAAGGTTTGCAACAAAAACGTATGGAACGATTTTGTAATAATTACAGAACTTGGGTCAGATCAACGACATATTCTCGCTCAATGTGAATGTTTGGAAACATTTTAAATTTACTTAGTTATACATCTGCCATCGGTATATGTGCGCGCCCACTGCCATTGTGATACTGTGGTATTTCCATACTAAGTATTTATTATATTACTATCAGAGATAATGTAGAAATTCATCGACTGTGCGATACATTTGAATACTAGTATTAATTTACGTGTACTTTCACAAGGCAATTCATACGATATACCGTCTACCCTGCAAATGTGGAATCAACTTTCTATATCTACCCGAAATAGTACTTCTATTAACATGTATAAATCATCCATAGCAACACATTGACTGTACTCCCAAATAGTATACGAGTGGAAATAGAATATTAAATATTATACATGCTCGCTTATGACATAGATGTAGTAACCGAAACGATCATCTTATTCTCGTCAATTTATCGAAAACTACGGAATGTCATTCTGGCTATGCATAAGAAAATAACGTTTACTAATATCATCTTATGTCAAACGCTACAGACGCTTTATATTTGATTGTATTCCACTTGTGTGTGGAACAACCTGACTTAAATATTATTATTTTTGGTAACGATATTTTACAGCTTAAACACAATGAAGCTATTTTTATTTCTTTGCAATAATATATTAGAAAAACTTACCGATTTGTAATAGTAGTAGTGTGACCGTGCTTTGTTAAAACTAAGATTGTCATCACACTGTTTATGTATTGAAACAGGTAGAAACGGTAGCGCACGTTTGCCACGTAATTAAAGACATTACTTATTTTGTAACTTGCACGATGTTGAAGACGAATACCACTTTATTCTAATTTGTCAATTTTATTCAGCTCTAAGGATACAGTATTTTTCTAAATATTACTGTGAGCATCCACCTGTAATAACGGTGTTTCCTTGATGTCTACAAAGAAACCAAAGTGTAATAAACGTTTAGCTAGATATATCTATGAAGAATTTCAACTTAGAAATATGTAACAATATATATATTGTAGAAATAAGTGATCATCAAAAACTATCAAATATATCAATGTTTCGTCTTCAAACTGAAGACATCTTAAGGATAATTTATAAGTACATGTATACGTTGGAATG
>JAULBP010093776.1:0-11797 GCA_032355345.1 Lepetodrilus pustulosus | reverse complement strand
TGGGGACTTAGTATACCAGGAAATAACAACTTTTGGGTGTACAAATCAAACGTAAATAGTCTCAGACTGAAATTCGTCTATCAACCGTGATTGTATGCCTTTAAGTGTTGAAATCTTTAAGACAAGTATTAATCTATATTGTTGAACTATCTGGAGCTAAATAAACGTTTGCAGATTGGCCTCACATTCCAATTAAGACCTTTTCTACGATGCTTCTTCATGTTCGCACATTACGAATACAGATATAGCTTTACATTTCGGTAAATTACGAAAATGAAAAACGTACGACTGGCAAACCTGAAGACAGGCACGCCGTGATGTGACCCTTGAACCTTGCACGATACGCGTCGACATGAACACACGTTGTCAATCAACCCGCACCTGCACATGATCCGCGCAAGTAAAAACCTGACAAAAATTCATGAACTCTTGAAAACCGTAATATTTTGCTCCCAATGTCAGCCTTGCATTGTTACTGGAGTCGTGTAACAGATATTAGTAAGCCTCGTTCATTGAGACCCTTCCACTGCATCGCAGAGCGTTATCAAGAGGTTCTAAGGAGAAATAATGGACCCTTGAATCACACTGGATCGACGCTAGAGTCATCTGGTTCGTCGCTTATTCCGAGTCTATTAATTTCAAGCAAGAGTCAATTCGAGAGTGAAAGCCTCCGGGCGACTGACAATAGACAGGCCTCGGGATCTCTTATCCTCCCAGTGAAGCAAGCTCGGTAATAATCGCAGGTATTGCTATAATAAGAAAGGTCTTTTCACGCCGTACCCTGCCTCGGTCGACACCCCTTCACGTACGACAACAATCAACCCCGGTGGTGTCTTCAGTGTATTCCCGCATACACCCCTGACATTTCCCTGTGGTCACTCTTGACGTCAGGTTCAAATGGCCACAGCTTTACAATAGGAACTGGACGTTTAACAAGATTGTGGAGATGATTTAGAAACGAAATGGCGATTTAGGGAGGCGTCCTTTTGGCCATAATCCCAATTGTAACGCCACGTTAGGGAGCGAAATTGTGTCTAATTTACACGTGAATACCATCTGGTGCTGAGAAGGTTCCCGTCGAGAGATAATCACACGAAGTTAAATTACCTGCTTTACAAGAACTGAACGAGTGAAATTGAACTGTCTCCGCCTATTGTTCTGTAAAGCCATTCTGTGGAGCTAAATAGGAAGCAATAGCAGGGAACCGACTCTCTGTTAGTTGAATAAGTTTTACAAATTCAACCTTCGATTGAAGTGAATATAATCGATTAAGACTTACAAACGATACGCAATTATTTATAAATTGGCTGCTTCCTCGCATGCAACAATGTTAAAAAGTCAGTTGAATTGAGTTCATTTCCTTATAGCAGTTATGTGTCGTTTGAGAATAAATTTGGTAATAATTATTTCGGTGCGGGATTTCAAGTTATATGTGTACACGTAATGGTCGATATGAAAATGTTTCACTAACTTTTTATACCATAACTAATCTCACAGTGAGGAACTTGCTGGTGTCCGTGTTGTATCGATTGATGAAAGACATTGGATAATTTGGATATTGTTAGCAAATCATACAATAAACATTATTAATTATTTTCGCAAGTGATCACCATAATAACATGTTAAAGTTAGAATAAGACAAGCTCATTTCTTAAAATATACATTCCGCTTATACAATTTCATCGGTATATGGTTATCTATTACAATCACTTCGTCACACTCATCCTCGAAAAACAGACCATAATGTCTACTTAATATCCGTAAAATGGGATGTAAAATGGGTCCTAGTAGAGCCCTGAATTGGAATAATTGACCCAAATTGTAATACATGCCTTGAATTGTAAAAAGAATTTACCTGAATTGTAATACCTCAAACTTTTGACTTGTAATGTAATTAAAATTGCCGTGAATTGTAATAACTGACAGACCTGAATTGTAGCTCAAAATTGTAATAATTTCAACGTGTCAGGTTTACGACCAAAATTGTAATAATGATTAAACAGATGAATTAAACAATGATTAAAGAACGATGCGTTTCTTTACGAAAAATGTTACTGTTTCTAGATCGAGCCCTGTCCAACTGGTCTGTCCCACAGGTCATCAAGTTTATTTCCGGTAATATCACTTTGATGAAATAATACAACATGTTTTGTCAAACAATGTAGTAGTAGAATGCATATGTTTGTTAGGTGTCAGTATTTACAAGAGAAGCATTTTAGACACGGCAGAATGGTATTTTTCTTGTTTGAAATCAATGTTAAAAGAATATGAGTTCAAATAATTGAGAATAATGAAAATAGTACCTGAAAACAAATGTAAATATAACCATTGCTCTTGGAACATTCGCATTTAAATGGATTTTCAAACATCACTCCTAATGAGATGTAATGACTAATGTAAGAGTTTATCTACTATTCATAATTTGTTGTAACAGTCTCTTTTCGAAATTTTATTTGTTGACAGACCGTCAGTATTGTTCAATAACTGTGATGTGCCACCCGTAAAGAAACAGTAATCTTTTTGGTAAAGAAACGCCTCTCGCTGTGACAGAGTTCCTTAACAGTGAGAATGGACTGTGTTTAGAGATTGGGTCAGACTTTGCATTCAATTTACAAGTCGAAAGAAACATTTTCCCACGAAATAAAATACGGTAGTGAAATTTGATGTATCTCATTCTAGCATTCCGACTTGCAATTAATAGCTAATACATAGTATTATTAGTTCTCATACATAGTCTATTTTTCTCAATATTTACATCAGTGTATCTTATAATTTATTGTACGAGAAAACAATTATCTTCAACGTTAATTTTAACTTGAAACTCTATATTTGAACACAAGGAGTTGGACTATAAATGGTGTTCGATGTTCAATATCAACTATCACTGTCAATGCTATAATTATGCAGTCATCGATATAATGATATAGATTTACTTTTCTAAATTACAACTTATAGTTTTACAGTATTTATTTCCTGATTGAATTTTACATTAATCTATTTATTAATAGTATAATATTTCGTGTATTGAATTGTTTAACTATTTTCGACAATATTTAGTAGTTTGGTTCATGACATGAGGACCTGCAACAATAGTATCCACAAAAGTAAAAAAATAAATCCATTAGAATGGAGTTATGGTTATATTAGTAAGATTGGAACATTATTGTATATCTTCGCGAGATTTCATTACCATACTAGCGAAAGAAAGGAATCTAGAATTATCGTCAGACCCAAACTGTTCTATTTCAAAATGCTATTTGAAGTGAAAGATAAATGTGATGTGTTTGATGAAGGGTTGTGGACATAGACCACTATAGAATTCAAATGTTATTGCTTCGAATTTAACCAAACTTATATCTCCAAAGAAAATTGTTATGCGCTGTTAATGTCATATCTATGTATATGTAAAGTTTTAGATCACCACATTGCATAAACAACTATATAAATACTTCAATTACCATTTTAACACAAACAATGTAGTAGGATATAAACTAACCTGGTTATGTCCTATTTATATATATGTTACAGTTAATCTGTATAATCAGGTAATCTGTATATTACCTGATTTGTTACGTTGAATTTCAGTTCACAAGTCAATATTTTAAAAGCCTGAAATGACAAAATGATTCCCTTTAATTGCCAGAGAGAATGGCATGCGTTTGATGATTTACACATTACCTTAATTTTATTTCATCAAACTCATGCCATTGTATCTGGCAATTAAAGGGAACCATTTGGTAATTTCAGGCTTTTTACAAATTGACTTAGTGAACTGAAATTCAATGAAAAATTCAGGTATTATACAGATTACCTGATTATATATGTACAGTATAAAGTTTCATAGCTGTAGATTACCATATTACGTAAACAATGATATGAACACTTCAATCGCCATTTTCACCAAAACAAACATGTAGTCGGATATGAACTAACCTGGTTTTCGTGCGACGAATGAGTTTTGATGAGTAAAAACTATGGAAGTTTACATCATAACGCTAATAACACCACACGGGCACGGTTATTACTCGAGTATCAATGTGGAATGCATTGCATATATTTTCTAAAGATGACCACTCTTAACAAAGTTAATTATTTTTATAATACGGCATGTACGTGTATTTGTAGACTACAAGACTATATAAACTAGATAGATTGTTAATCGATATAATATTTATATTGAAATCAATCTTTAGCCAAGTGTGTTTTCAATAGAAGAGTGATGACGAGGAGAAGGTGATCTATGAACTCTTTATAATGAGGTCGACATTCATTGACAGGTCCTTCACACGCACACCTTATTAAGAAATCATTTCGACTGAGCTGTTGTACTTCGTACTGCAAGCACCCAATTACCAGAAGGTAATCGTCTTGAGTTGCTGTCTGATGCCATGGTTATGGCAGAAGAATTCGACAAATGTTCGAGAAATGAATTTATGGTAATCACAGACATCTATGAAATAATTGGCCTTTTGTCCATAATGCCAAACCATATCCAATATAAATGCCATTCACTTTACAAAAGTCTCGTCGGCAATCGAAGACAGCGCGGGAAATATTACCAACGTCAGTGTTGAATACGGCAATGAGTTAAAAAGGTCTTGACTCCGCCCTCTACAGACATCGGAGGGCAATACAAGTCTTAAATCCGTTCACCAATCAATCAGCCATGCTGGTACCCCCTCTCCCTGCCTAGCAAGCTCAAATCAACATGCAGAGGCTCTCCCTTCAATTTGCTTGTCAAAAGACGATCGGAGTAATCGAGCAGAAGAGGAGTGATCCAGCTGCGAACATTGGGGCAGCCAGCATATGTTTGGGTACAAGCTAGAGGGACATGTTACAGGGGCCATGTTTCGCCGTTGTCCCGGCTGTTGTACCAAGCAACAATGAAGTATCCCAGGCAGGCTCAGTCGTTTGTGATTTAAATTCCATTAAAAGTGATAGGCCCATCGTTAGCATTCACACTCCGGGCAAAGAAGCACAACGTATAGTTTTGAACGCGGATAACGTTGAAGCTATTATTTCCTCGTAAAATGACGTTTGCGTTTTCTCCAATTAGTTTTGTTTTGGATTAATCGCCTCGGAGTTGGCAACGTGAGAATTGTTTTGTATGTTATTTTTATTTTTTTACATAATTTCGGTCATTATTGAAACAGACATTTGAATATGATACACGTTCAGAAATTTACTGTCGCTAATTAAAATCAGTTGCCAACCGTGTTTAAAAAGACAGTGAAACAATTCTTCAGCGGAATAATGGAAGCTAGAAGCAGATCAGTCAGCCCGATCTCGGAGACATCTTTGTGTGAGGAAAATGACAAGATAGAAGACATTCGAGAACATTTGGATTCAGAAACAGACTCTGTGTTTTACAAGCACGATCCTGGCGAAGCTAAACACATGCGGAACGATGCGTTCTCCAGAACGGACATCGCCACATCAGAAGACGAGTGCGCCGCACCAAGAGACGGGATCTTCCGACGGTTCTCTTCATCTCCTATCCCTGACGATGTTCCTTTCGCGAAATCAATTTTCCCAATTCACAGACATTTACCGAGTGAGCATTTCCGTAGGGAACCTTCGTCAGACATTTACGAGAAGCACCCAGGGTTCGGGGGTCCAAGGAATGGAGTTTCTCTCGGATCGTGTAAATCTGCTACAGTCCCAAGCTCCAGTGTTTCTCAGAGACCGTCATTCTTAATCACGGACATTTTAGCGGATATCCCTATCAGAAGGGCAGTCCAGGAACGTCGGGGGAATCACCTAAGCAGCGTAGACATTGACGACGACGACGACGACGATGTGACGATGGACACGTCGCCAATGAAAGGTGCATTAACGTGACAAAACGTTTGGTTGTTTTCTTTTATTATCCCATTTGATGTTCATGTACAACTAATGGTATCGTATGTATAGTGTTAATTAGTTTAATAATCGGGTACTAGTATTTATTAATTTATTATCGGTAAGCTTTAGAGTACATTAATTTCTGAATACAAAATATATTAAATCATAATTAAATGTACTAGTATCAATAAATAAATATTACTATACGGAAGGAAAACGTTAATACTATATTAATAATAAATAGATATATGATTACTAGTAATTATATAAGCTTATATAAAAGAGAATGGATAAATAATAAAATAGAGATACAAATATATTTTCATTAATCTATAGCTAAAGTCCATTGATGAAGTGTTCAATACTTTCAACAAAATTACAAGAAAAAATAACAACATAACAATAAATACATTGTAGTCAAATATGTTAATCTTCCTGTTATTTTTAGAAAGCATAGAAACAAATAGATTTCAAATACAATATCCAAGACTTGTTCGGTGGAATATTTAACCTAAATGTATCTGTTAATGGGCTAAGAAAGCTATACAATAGTACTATTCAATATAAGGTTTATTTAGCATCTATTACATTGGATAGAGTTCAACTAATGAGTGTGTATACTTTCAAAGTTCCATTGTGCTGGAATGCATAGTTGAAGGCAGAGGCGGCTGTTGATATAGAACGCATACCTCGTATTGTGAATTTTGTTCTCGGTGAACTTTGACTACCCGACCAACTTGTAGTACCCTGGGTTTACCGGGTGTATGATATCAATCCATAGTCACACTGTCAGGAATATCAACCGCGGTCACTTAATATTCTCACAAAATGAATCAGCAGATGCCATTCATTAGATAGCCTTTGATGACTCCTGTTTCTAAGAAATCTTCATCATGAACAAACTGATACAAAAGTCACCCTTGTTCTGCCTCACGATAAAAGATGCATTATTCCTCACTCAAAACGGCCAGTGTTCACTGTTTAGGCTTACTCAAGTAATGTTTAACCTACACGGTATATTTCCGACATCAAACAGACCGAATGGTTTGCATGGCCGGTGAATTTGCCATTTGACTGAGTTTAGCCGTATTATCTGAATTCGTCCGTATTTTTTACATATATATTTTCAATTGAGAATTTTATTATTGGAAAAATAGGCTTTCGGTGTATCATGTGAAGTGAAAACACCGTATATGTATTGGAACAATGTCTTCACCTATGGATTAATTAATGAATAAATGTAAGATAACGAATAATAGATATAAACATAAATATATGAATAATACTAAGAAATAAAAATTAAATAAATACACATAAATTATAAATAAGAGAAATATGTATGTAAAACAAGCTACAGTATTTGAACGCTGTTACATTGAGTAATAATATTTCGTGTCATTAAGACCTAAATGGTATTTATTTCAAAGTGTTAATAGCAATATGGACGTTATATTTCTTATTTTGTAATTAAGAACTTCTAATGTTTCAATAGCCTTATATTATTTACAAACATCAATAAACTATTTGGACGCCGGTTCATAAATATATTAATTATCATAATATCTAAATACTGCCGAAATATTCTTAGTTTATTCATCGGATATATCAAATTAAATACAAACTATTAATATTTATGAAAGTCATGGTATTAACTTTTCCAAACCAATTATCCATCCCCATCACACACATTAATAGGGAAAAGAACAAAGCAACAATAATACTATAATAATAATAATAATAATAACTATATTATTATTGTTGTTGTTATTATTATTTTATTTTTATTATTACTATCATAAACAACAACAATAAATAAACTAAAATATTATTATTATTATTATTATTATTATTATTATTATTATTATTACAAATATAAACAGTAGCAATATTTTATCTAACAATAAAATACTATCCAACGGTATATTATTATAAAATTGTTTTGCCCTTTATTTTTTCAAGCATTGCATGCATATGATGTACCTAAATGTTAACGGAAGGATACCATGGCTTATTTCTCGCAATCAAATGTCGTAGGTCGATCAGAGTCTGAGCGGTGCAACTCGCCGATGATGTTGTACAAGTCGAAGAAGCCGCGTAAAGCTCGCACGGCGTTCACGGAGCAGCAGCTGAGATGTCTGGAGAAACACTTTGACCGTCAGAAGTATCTCAGTGTCCAAGATAGGATGGAACTGGCCACCAAACTTGGCCTGACGGATACCCAAGTGAAGACGTGGTACCAAAACAGAAGGTAACATCATATTAATTGCTATTATGAATACGTATACCCAATCATATGAGACAGAACAAAATGTTGATACTATGGAAATGGAACATTTTAAATAAAAGTCAATTTCATGGAAGTAGACAATCTCAACGGAAACATATGTTTACTGGGAGTGTTGACTAAAATGTATTTGTTATTATGTTGATATTGTTTAAAGTAATTGTGTTGAAATAACAATATATAAATAAACATGTTTACTTATTTAGATATATTTATTGTTCATCTAATGAAATAAATATGGATAAATCTATATTTTAAATGATTCAATCGTCTTATCAAATTAAAAAAAATGAACGAGTACCGGAAACTAATCGAATCCGTTTTTTATTTTATTTTTAAACGAACTATTCATGACTAAAGGATTTGTAAAACGAACCATACAATAAATAATGTAGTCGTTATATTAATTGTTCATAATGTAGGTTACATTAAACAGGTACTTCGATAAATCGATATCTCTTATCTATACATGGAATCTAAACCATATTTAGGGTAAAACAACTGATTAGACATTGATGCATGCAGTAGGTTTATACTGCTAAACATTAATTAATGTACTAATGTTACTACCATCAGACCTATAGCTCAAAACAGTAGTACCTACTATTGATTGTAATTTTATGGATCCGCTACACTTGTAACTCCTGATACAGCTAACTATATTCTCAGGAATTTTAGCGATAAAAAAAGTGTTTCACGCGATGAACTTGCACGTCAGTGTAGCGGGTGTCTAATGTTTTTACTTACAGTCAATTGTATTGACCGGTATTGAGCAACGGGCCCGTTATTGCTATTCTTACAGTCAATTTATTGAGCAACGGCCCCGTTATTTCCATTCTTACACAGGTGAAATAAACAACCCGCTACATATAATTATAATAGCTGATATTATCGTGATTGTATTATTAGTTACATGTGTGTTTATCGGTGTATACGGGATTTTACGAGCTGAAAGTTCCTATACACCCTGACAGTAGATCGAGGGGTGGACAAGAACTTGAAGCTTGTAAAATCCCGTACACACCAAACGCACATGTAACGAATTTATCCTTATTCAATAATATAGTATTTGATTGCTAGATAATATGGTATCACGAATATTCTTGTACAAATATCCAACTCTGATCTTGTCTGCTGAAGTTATCTCGTCATAAAGGCGGTCATCGTCACACCGACGTGTAAATAATAAACCGGGGTGTACGGGTTTTTAACAGGACGGCACCTGACCAATGAAATTGCTAGAATATATCCGGAATAATGATAAATACTTTTCCAAGTCCATGTTAGAGTTCACAGCATAAACACGTCCATGTTGTATGCCAATAATATTGATAATCTTACATTTTCAATGTCCTCACTTTCAATTTCAATTTGAAATTACTTTCTATATAAAATAAAATAATAATGTGTTCATGCATCATCTACCTTTAATACTGTAAACGAAAAATTATGTCATTATCTACCAAAGAGCACTTTTGAAAAGCACAAGGAATACTATTAGCATGCAAAGAGTATCGTTATTGTTTGCCTTCTGTCTGCCTACCATTAGTCATTCTGTGTAATACTTTACACTTCACTAGCAATAAGATTCGTTTTACAATGTCGACTGTGTGACACAAATTGGCTCATGTACAGTAAATAATAGCAGCTTAGTTTCTTTTGACAACACTGTTGCACTTTCGAGTAGTTGCCGTTATAATATATCGATTTATCGATTTCGTAAATAAAGCATAATGGTACACAATTATATGCATTCGTTTGTCAATGATCTCTATATACTTAATAATTTGCAGTATTAATGAATAATGTTAGTATTTTAAAGAAATAATTTATGAACAATCTAAATAATTATTTCCAAGATATTGAATTATCATGACACTATATTGTTAGGTAAAGAGCGTACAAAAGAAACTATAATGCATCTAACGGATACATTAGCACAATAGAAATACTATTGATGAAAATCATTATTATTTTTTTATACCAGTAAATGCTCTGTTGTGGTTTTGGACTAAATTGGAGGCAAATAATGCAAAGTAAACTACATTCAAATTGGCATACCCGGTACATACTAAATTTATAAATAAAACATCTGTTCACCGATCTACTGTGGTGGAAATCCCTTGGCATTCCTCTGCGAACTACTATGAAATTAATTTTGAAATGCAGTAATGCTCCTTAGAGTTAATTCCGTACGTCACTAGCAGAATAAGATTCAATGAACAGTTATTGTTAGAGGAAATCATTCGAGGTGGTTCCGAATGGGAATGAGAACATAATTATTCGGTCGCATTATTCTAACAAAGACAGTGTTGTTAAAGTGGGAGTATTTTTACCTGAAATATTCTGGTTTACGAGTACTGTATATAGACGTACGTGAGTATTAGCAGCTGGTTGAACAAAGCACTTTTGGTCGAATTCCCAATTGGTCTAACGGTTAAAACAACAGTTGTTATGGTTCAATAGTCTTACTGATATCTTACCTCAGTCATTATAATGAACTGTTCCAGATTAGTTGGAAACCATCTAAACAAAATTATAACAAGATACAATAGGATAACTTTATTTTGGCGTGGGTAGACTAGATAGGTCCATCGAGTACCCACCCCACACAACTTAACAAAACCAACTTTGTGTTAAGCCTTATGGTGTCCTAAGAACGAATTCAATGTTAGCAGAAACAAATATGGACGCAATACTCATTTGGTACCCTAATTGAGGTGTACCGTCACATTTCGACGTCAATATCAGATGCCGAGCATCAATGCATGAAGAACATATTTACTCACTAGAGATAATTCACACTCTACAATACCACTCATGATATATCAAATGAAAGATAATTCAATCACGCATCTGCTGGTATGCTTAAATGGTATGCCCTAGGATCGTTTTGGTCCCTAAACGTATACCAAATGTTTGACACAATTGTTTCTTTCACGGCGAAATATTTCATGAAAGGTTTCAGAACAGTACATAATCATATGATATAGCGTGTCACCTATCTATTAAGACCGATAGTGTGTTCATGTTATAATTAGTCACCGAGTTATGCGACTTTGAACAGGGCAGGGGGCTACTCAAAAATACAAATTTGACGATAAATGCATATACTATGTTCTACAAGATACTTTTTCAGACGTATCGCAATTTTCTTTTTCGTAATTACGATAAGTTAACAGTATCTAACACCAAAGGGTAAACATAGCATTTTCCAACGTAATTCAATTACTATCTACTAATTGTCTAAAAGTTATACTATGGTAAATGTAATTATATATGCTAATGATATATTCTATGAAATGTCGTCTATCTGTTCATCTCTCGTTTATCTCTAGCTATCTCTGTTAATCAAAAACACGTAATAGACATCAGTTTAGTGGTTATGCCCAGTTAGCTTGATGGGTGAGTTCATTCACTACACGGGTAATAGCGTAATGTTTACATAACAGACAAGTGGTTATTTTTCGACCAATTGCCATTTCGACCAATTGGCATTTTGACCAAGTGGGAATTCGACCAAGTGGGAAGACACCACCGGCAGACAGACAGAAAGGTTTATTAACGTCTCGCTCATAGGTAGACATAGCAGTACATTTATGACATAAAACACAAATAAAATCATACCTATGACCAATCGCTCAGCGATTTATGAGAGACAAAATGGCA
>JAULBP010093765.1:0-11798 GCA_032355345.1 Lepetodrilus pustulosus | reverse complement strand
TATCTTCATGCAAATGCAGATACCTCGCTACGTTCAGTCACTTTCCCATAAAATCATTTGATGCATTAAAAATAAGATAATTAATAGTCCATCGCACTAATTAATATAAAATATGAAATTTATGATAACTATCAAATATTGGGGAATACGTACATAAGCAAATAACAACTTTTGGATGAACAAATCAAGCGTAAATAGTCTCAGATAGAAATTCGTTTGTCCGTTAAATAGGTCAACCCGCCGTGATAGTATGCCTTAAAAATTGTATTTTGTGTTTCCATCCAGTGAGCTGATCGAGGGAGATCGTGAGTACAGACTGGCTGTTCGGGCAGCAAACACTCGCAAAAAGGAGTTGATCGAGGCCGGAATCCTCGACGAAGACGGAGAACCGATTGACCAGGACACCCCAGCTGTCATCAAGATGCTGGAGTCGGATAGGTCCAGTGACAGGAATACCGAGAATCACGCGGACAAGAACAGCAGCAAGAACAACGAGCGTCACGGAGAAATCAGTGAAGAGATCAGTGATAAAAACAGCGACATCAGCGAAATTAGTTCTGATGCATCTTTACAGAAATAACAAAACATAACAAAATAAATCTTAGGGAAGGACACGATTTTGAGTAAGACCAGGACGTGTGTGGGTCTCCCGTGATTTCGAGGATTCCGTGATGTCGCAAGATGAGCAAGAATAAATACGTGGTCATGCATGGTACCAGTAATGGGTAATGCCACGCCTAGACGATAAGAGGACATTGAATGCAGTACAGCATACGGATAAACGTCCCAAACAGCCTGGACCAAAGGAACCAGGCGGATTTAGTGCTCATCATTATGCATATACATGTACAGTGTATTGTTATTTTGCTTTTTGTCAACGTTTCTGTGAAAAGCGCTGGGGAGGAGGACTAGTAAATATTTCGGGACGATTGGTGTTGATGGTAAACTACTGGATTACCGACTAGAGCATCTTGAATTATACTCTATTTCTAAGTAAAAGAATAGCCACAGTTTAATTGAGGAGGTTTAAGTACACAATGTCACGTATGGACGCTGATATCGTGTACGTCAAAGAAAAACCTATGAAGAACGATGCATATAAAATGTACTTATATATTTGTATAACTAGCTAATCTAATCACATTGTTGTTTAGCGAGAAATTCATATTGCATAAATCATTGTAATAAATAATATACAGATTACCTATAGTGTTGTTCTGGCAATAAGTTCTCATCTGAATATCAGACAACTTTTTTTTATCGCATACACAAAGCAGTATCATAATTTGCTGACACATTGCCAATAATCAAAACACAAAATGCATAATGTTATTTCAACTTTATTAACGTTTTGACATTGCCCATGATGCAAGAACACATTTGAAAAAATGGTAAAAATAGGTTGCATAGGTTTACATCTATACTCTGGGGTACAACATAACACCCTTTTATCAATACGTGTTGTTCCATACTGATGGTGACAACACGTCATCGTGTCGAGCACAGGGCCACATCAACAGCAAACAATGGCGACACGGCCGGGTAAAATGAGCAGGGGGTTGGTATGCACTGAAGTATTGCCGAAGAACAAAACTAGCTGAAGGCAGTCTATACTACCGTCCTGGAGACACAGATGATGCGACTCTGGGACAGTGTTATAGAGGACACTTCTACACACTCAGCCCAACAGGCAGGTGCTCATTACAACAAGGGTGTAGGTCTTTCTTAGACGACATAATTTTAGAAATCTTTCATTGTAGTACATAATTGTCATCGGTGAGTTACTACTTCAATACTCAAAATTAATTAACATACTAATCATTAATTTGTAAAAACAGTACATAAACCATATTTACTATACATAGTTTTGTTGTTCACCAACAATGAACTTCTTGATGCATTGCCATTTCAGGTACACAGAGACGGATAAAATACAATCTGTGATAAGAGTGTGCAACTAGAAACCAATATAATGACCATACAATGATTTACATTCCTGCCATATAGCATACTGTACATGAAGCCAGACAATGTTATTAACTCTGTCCATACTGGAGACTATCTTAGATGCCCTAACGAGCAGGGAGAGAGTTGAGCTGATCTTATTGGTTATCACCAGAAAACTGCAGAGAAAATTGTGAACATTTCACATTGTATGTGAATTGTATTGGTTAAAGTATTCAGCTTAGGTGTTGGATAAAAAGTCGCATATGTTGAACTCTAGTGTCATTCTTGAGAATGGCGGGAATAAGTTACAGCATGGCAAGTATATTTCTTTTTGTTAAAAACAAAAACCAACACAATAATGGAAATCGATCAATCATTCATCCATCCAATTTATCCACTAAAATCTGCAATGAAAGGACCATAGAATTGGTCTGGGCTTAGTATCAGTAATACAATATTCAAATAACTATATTTTGTTATGTCCGGTTGTTCATCAAGTGATTATGGTAATCACCTGATTAAGGCTATTCACTTTGCGAGACGTTAATCAGGTGATTAGCTTAATCACTTGATGAACAAAAAAATTCACATCTATGTTTCTGGTATTGTAAATTAACGATTCAGATGCTTGGCATATAAACCAACGGAACACACATGGTAAATACTCTCCCTACAAAAATACATGTAAAGCAAAATATCTAAGCAGTTGCTTTTTTTTCCTAATTGAGATGGAATGCATTATGTTGAAAGTTGAATAATTTAGGAGTCGCATGCTGGCATAGAAAATAGATACAAATATACAATCTGGTTGTCAGCACGATAAAATGATCTCAATTATGATAGGACATGGTAGGAAAATAAATTTGTAAAATATGAATTTCTAATGTAAATAGCAAAGATGGAAATGTACCTCATATGTAAACCCTACTGGTCCAAATAAATATCCAAACCCTGTACTTGACCGATCCCTATGCCACGCCTCGTCGAAACGTTCGAAAAGGTTTTCCACATGTTAAGCATGTGTACAGACAAGTGTCAATCCAGAACATACCTGTTGATATTTCTTCTATACACATGGTTTACACGTATCATTTACACCTGCATACAAAGTTGTCACCTGCATTATTCTTACCTTGCAAGGTGTTGTGTGTCAGACACTTACCACGTGGCCGATTAGGTTATGCCCAGCATGAGACTGCTGTATTGAGTATGATTGGCTGACGGGTACTATCACTACATGGGAAAGCGACAGCTCACGATAGGTTAATGTTAGTGGTCTTTAGGACAATTTAGGACGATTTCAGCATTAGGGTAAACAGACTATTGAAATACCATCCAATAAATTAGTATATATTGTCGAGATAACAAGCAGAAGCAATTTATGCTTGGCAAATTTCCACCGGAATCAAGGATGTCATAAATAAGGAAATCATAGTTTGGCAGACATAGATCCATATTTTATCCTCCACCATTCAGAAGCTTATGTATTCAGACTACCATATCTAATCTCTTCAATCACACGTATGCGTTCATTGCAACATATTAGCAATGCTTTAGTACTGTACACATTTTTTGATTAATATTACATATTTACAAGTATATACAGGGATTACACAATATCAAACAAATAGAATAGATACAATCAAGAAAATAAGAAAATTGCGTGAAACTAACATTGATTCATTAAATATAAATTAACAATTCTTATAAGGTTTCAAATAACAATAATTATTATAGTTTTGATGTGGTTTTTTTACTTAACAATAAAACAATAAAAACTGATATTATTGAAGCAAGTACATGCACATTTTGTATATTTAGATATATGTGAAGAATATCGTCCAGGGTATTCTTTCACGAAGCTCTCTTATCTACTAAGAGACTGGTAGCGATCTCTTAGCCGATAGCTAATACACTGCTTAGTAAATAGGAGAGCTTCATGAAAGGATACCCTGGTTAGTTGTTTCAGAGTTACAGGAAAGACAGACATTCAGGGAATATCTTTGTGGCAATATTTAGATCACAACACATATCAACGCAAGAATTGTAGAATTAATTCAATATTATCAAGATTCAATCGGTGCTAGGAAATGGTGATAACATGATATGTGCATTGAAAATCAGTATCTACCAACACACCATGAATAGCACTAACCATGCACATTGTGATGATGTCAAGGATAATTACGCATTAGAAAATTGAAAAGATACAAACACATTACATGTGTAGTTGACTCAACTGCCATACACAAGACAAAATACATGTATGCTATCAGGAAGGCACAGTTCGTCATAGTTCATGATCATAAAATATTGAAGGAAGTAATCATAATAATAATTTAGTATTCAATGAGAATTTTACACCACATAATGCAAATGTGTTGATTAGAATATACAAGTCTTTTAATATGAATTTAAGAAGCATTGCTATCTTTCTCAACACAAGTTTCATTACTAAAGCTCAATAAATCACTCAAAATGTGATTGTTGTGCACAATATTACTGTGTTAAAAATTGTTAATGAAACAAAGAAAATGATTATTGTCCTATGGTCAAACCGATACCTATGACCACCGACTGGTGACACCCTCCCCCCACCCCAATTCCATCCCCACCCCCAAGTAACAGCTGAGTAACACATGTATCCTGTCGCTGTAATATACTGAATAGATATTTTATCCACAAGTATCAAAATGACCTTCCAACAATTTTCAGGACAAAACTTTGAGTCTTATTATTGTTAACATGCTTATTGTTAGCAGCTAATTCCTGAGTTAAAGAGAAAAACACAGGTGACACCATTATTCAACAATATTCACACGCTATTCATGTTAATAACACACACCATACATATGTACACAATCAAGTAATAATAAACAAAACATTTAATAGTTGTATAAAAAGCTGACCACCCAAGACGGGTCACTGTTTCGAGACATTGTGTTTATTTCTAATAATAATTCATATTTATGTTATGTGGGCGAGACGTTGATTCTGTTTAATAAGTTACAGTTTGTGGAATCTACATCCTATATCTAATCTACAGCCTACTTCACAAATGATGATTACACTACCACTTCCTAGTTTTACTGATACTTGAGAATATAAATAAATCATTCTGTACATTGAAACCATTTCAAGGTATTTCACATGGTTTTGTTATTAATTGTAATACTTGCTTGCTTCATACAGACTTGTGGATATCCTTTTCAGTGAGTAAGCAGGAATCTTTCACCCATACGCGACAATATCCCTTTCAGGAAATATAACATCAGAATACAAAGGAATATCACAGTTCCACAAGGTTAGATTTACCTACTGTCTTTAACTCTCCACATGCTGTAGACATCCAGAGATGCCCTAAAGAGCAGTGCCAGTGCCTAATCCAGCAGGGAGAGGGTTAAAAGCCTCATCAAGACAAGTTTGCTGCTAATTAATCGCATACCTAAAATACTGACTCACTGAGGACGTCCAAGATATACAGAAGTAGAGATTGTCAAGTGGAACCGGCAGACAATTGCACAATTAGACCATCTACACAATCAGGGCTTTAAAGAAAGAACTGTCCACCTGACCGTGACAGGTATTGGTCACAAGCAGACAAGTGAAACAGCCCAGATTAACAAGCCCTTTAAATGCAAGGCAAGTAGTTTTATGTTCGACAGGACACAGGGACAAGCACCTCAAAAAGTGAATGTAGAGCCCTGACTATGAAAACAGTCGCGTTGACTAGTCTGTATTATTAGCAGGTATAAACAGCAAGAGAGAAATTGCCATACTGATTTCCGGTATATCTAACTACAGGAACTTGTTTGACAAAACTCGTATACCATTATACCATCCTTATTTAACTCAAATAATGATACATTATTTCAGGAATAAACATAATAAATAAATGTCATTTGTCATTTTGGCAACATTTCAAACAATTCCATTTACACCCAAGACACCCAAGAACTCTACTACACAGAGATAAATCAGACAGGCTGGGCAACCACTCATGTATTGATGTTAAAACTTAACACAAACATAACAGTCACGAGTCCACGGTATCTGTTGATATCAGAAGTTCGTCCTTGTCTGTGTGGAACATTTCAATCACTCTGAATTCATCTAGGCAAAACTTGTACCATTTCGTAGGAATAGTAGTATACTACATCCACATCACAACTATGTTTCTACAGCAACTTCCTAGTTTCGCTTTACTTTCTTTTTGCCAGGGTCGATGACTTGCTTAGCTGCCTGCTGTGCTGCATGTTGAGCGGCTTTGGAGTACACCTGTGACAGCACCTGCAACATCGACAACATTCTGTAATCAACCATGTCATGACGCTTTCTCTCCCAATTTAGAACATTTTAAGATTAGCTCATATATGAAAACAAAATTCTGGGGGTGGGTGTGGAAGAGGGAGGGAGAGTGAGATGAGATGAGAGAGAAAGGTCGATTTAAGTTTAGAGCTGTTTTTAACGATTATATCATTTATATTACAGATTACAAAACTTTCCGAGTATGATTTCATGCTCAAATTTTATATGGGGATTTATGAACAAAACTCTGAGTTGAGCATGAATTCGTACTCAAGAAATGTTCGTAATCTCGATGCCAAGTGTTGCAGTAAACCTGATAGAGGATGATGATGTTAAGTCCCTGGAGTGTGTTCGAACCAAATACTTTTGGCTCTGAAATTCCACACTATACCAGTGCACTACCATCTTGCCCATACCTATA
Source organism: Lepetodrilus pustulosus (assembly GCA_032355345.1). Lineage (NCBI taxonomy): Eukaryota > Metazoa > Mollusca > Gastropoda > Lepetellida > Lepetodrilidae > Lepetodrilus > Lepetodrilus pustulosus. The sequence continues at coordinate 5,122 of JAULBP010093765.1, read as the reverse complement.
TCCTTTCCCCCCTCTCCTAGTCAGTAAGGTGACAATGTACAAGATTTGTTTATCCCCACTGTCAATTTGCTCATATCATGGCTAGTCAATTTACACGTTCCCAACCACACGCACACACACACACACACAGGCTGCAGTCTTTCGAATTGGAAGGAGGTCCTGGGTGTCATTGTAAAATCTGCAATGTTAAAGGTATCACAGATTTAGCCACAATTACCATTGGGCCTATGGAGAATGACCGCCCATACTTCTTTCTCAATTTCTAACACTGCACTCGCATCCACTCACATTTTCCCAGATGAAGTCTGCGAGCTGGTCCACGTATCCCCCGATCTCGCGGTACTCTCCGCTGTACCTGACATACAGCCAGAAGCTCAGCATGCCCAGGACCAGCACCATGAGGAAGTTGAACAGGTTGGCCAGCGTCTCCAGACCCATCAGCCCCAGGAACCCGGCCATGACGTACGCGGCCACCAGGACGGTGAACAGGACCGCCGGCGTCCTGGCAGCGCTGAAGATGTTCTTGCTGGCGTTGTGCTTCTGGAGGTTGTCGTAGCCCTCCTCCATCTCCTCCAGCAGCTTCTCCTCGTAGGCTTTGCTGAACTCCGGCCCGCCCATCTTCTTGCTGGACTTGAACAGGTCCAAGGCTCGCTCCCTGCACGACGTGTGCTCTCGCTCCAGCTGGTCGGGGTTCATGTACGGCTTCTCTCCCCCTACGACCTGTGAGTGATGACAATCAAATTAACTGTAATTTTAATTTCATACCAGCAACCATAATGGTCAAATAAAATTTCATTTTACATTTCAGCAGTAAGATAAATAAAGATTCCATTTTATTTGTATACTTGATTTATTTGTTCTCTCTTTAGGCTTGTATTTGGGTAATAGCAAATATTTTACCCAATAAAATCCCCAAAGTTTGGGAAACATGAGATTATTATATATAATGTATCAAGAACTAAACCCTAAAGGGACCAATTTGAAAAAGGTACCGATAATCTAACAATAGCTTACTGTTAACCAGGCACACACTCAGGGATAGATCTTTACCTTTCAAAGCTACTGGCCCGAATAATGATCCAAATAACAAATTTGTTATAAAACCTTAACTTTCTACTAGTCCTTAGATATACATTTAGCATTGTGAGAAATGGTTGGGGCTAGTGATAAGATGGACCCCTGCTGACACTGATACTCACATCTTCCATCTCCCTGCTATACTGTAGCTTGGCATGAGATACTGCTGCCAGGTTATTTGCTTCCGCTGTAGCCTGGAATAGAAGATATTCGTCAGAACCAGATGTTCTCATTTTCTCAGAACAGCCGAGTTTGAAACTGTAACTGAAATGGGGGTTTTTCTGTGATACATTTTTTTTTCAACTGGAACTGATTTTTCTTTCAATAAATGCAAATCATAGAAACTTAAGACAACTCATTTTAGTGACTTCAGTTGGTTTTGAGAAATCAGGCATCAATGTATAACTAGGGCCAAATTCAAGATATTTACACTGTGAACAAAGTGGCTGACAAAAAACATCATTATATCAAACTCAATATAGACTGTTATAACAATGACTTGCTTTTTAAGGGAAAAGAAAAGTTTGCAAGTGGAATGAGGCATGTGCTAGTTCATCTACATCACTGAAGATGGATGAGAGATAATCTTTATCAGGCAGTGGTCACAGTTGTGACAAATTACATGACATGACACAGTTGTCTCCCCTCTAACCTGAAGCATGGACTTCGGCTCTGGGAGTTCTTCGCCCTGGTAGATTTTGATATAGGCCTGGAATAAAAACAAACAATTTGTTTTTCTGTAAATGAAAACACTTCTGCAATGCCTCTTATTAAACAGAGGCAAGAGATAGAAGTGGAGATAAAGTTCATTTGAATATAAATAATCTATTGTCAATCTGACTGGTCCACGTCATCCAAAAGCAGTGTTCATACTTGGATGAACAAAATATTCATAGGGTACTCACACAAAACTACTTTAGAAATATTATTGTGCTTCAAAGTTAATTAAAAACATTTTTTGTAATCTCAGGCTGTTAAATCAATGTAATCTCCATCGATTTGTTATGCAATTTATTTATATGGATTGACTGTCTTATTTATAAAAGTTCCTTGAGGTATGAACGTAAAAACCGATGTGAAAACTGCATGAAACTGCAAACCCACAGATTTCACAGAAGTTTGTACTTTCATACCTCGAGGAATGACGAATGTAAAGAAAAAATGAGTCAATTATTAAGAAAACTATACCAAAATAATTATCAGAGGGCAAAGTCACATTTCACAAAAATTTCATTAAACATGAAAAATTTAATATAATACATGAAATTGAGATGACATAGAAAATGACCTTGAAGTACTCCTCTAGATCGCGACACGTGATCTTGCAGCCATTGATCTCCTTGATGATGAGATTTTCTCGGTCGAGTAACAAGGGTACGAGGACTTGAAGCTGCTCTTTGAAGTCAGGCTCGATGTCTGTCACAGAACAAACAGGGTAATCAGTACCATTGTCACTGTGGGTTCTAGTCTACTTACTTTGATTACGGAAGGAACATAACACAACAGTGACCGCAATGTGCAGAGAGATTACTTGTAAAGTTGTAAGGTAAGACAGCATGGAAACACACAGACTGCATTGGTAGACTGTGGAGTTGTATGAATTTCTCAAATTACAATATTTCTTAATAATTGGATATAACATTTTATAATAAACAATTCAATAATTTTATAATAAACTAATTTTTAATGAGCGAGTTATTGTTTTACATGAAAGCTGGAATCTCTCACCCATACATGACAATATGAGTAGGGACTTCATTCTTGACAATTTTGCATTTTTTTCAGTCATTTTGTCATTGTTACTATGTTTACTACAATCATAGTAACAATGAGCAAAATAACAAGAAATTGCTCAATGAGCAGAACTTGCAGGGACTCGACATAAATCCAACAACTGCTTGCAGGATCCGTTATTTGTGTTGTAACACAGAATTAATACCTTCAAAGATCACTGCATGCACATACACAACAATGTATCATAACATTATCAAGCAGATGAACAAACAGACCTTTGAGTCGTCCGTCAAAGTGTGGATTCGTGGCCACTTTGAGACCAGGGTGTGGCATGAGAAAACAGCTGACGGCGTCGAAGCAGGAACTGATGTGTCGACGTAGCTGCTGTAACTCTGGGTGCTGCTTGTTGGAAATCTGCAGACGTAAAATTCACTTCCAATTAGCAATTGGATATTTGCAACGCAATGCACTGTACAAACTGGTATCTTGGCATGAAATCAAATTATGATGTAACATATAACTCCGGAATTCTAGTTGATAATGATGGTGGGTTAACAAAAGGTTTCTAATAAGAGCAATTGAGATATTGTTCCGGTTGATCTAGCAAAACGGTGAGGTTTCGCATGAGTACATCTGACAGCTAGGTTGCTGTGATTCTCGGAAAGCTGTCACATGACCAACACAAGCTGCTTCAAAACGTGTTGCCGAATATCCCGACAAATCAAGCAGCAATATTAATTTGCTTAGGAAAACAAGGGAAGTAACAACGTTTAGAAATGCACCTGCAGTCGTCGGGCAAGGATCTTCTTTCCTCCTGCTACCCCGTAGCCCGCCTCATAGGGAAAGCTCCAGTCTCGAACAAGGAATATCAGTTTCTGTTCAACAACGTAATAAAATATTTTCAGTGTGGCTTGATTATACATTCAATATCACAAATCAATGAACCAGTAATTTAGGATCTATAGTTATTCTAACTAACATACTTCTTGAGAATTGTAAAACCAATAAATAGCTTTGGTGTCCTGATGATTCTACTGAGTACATCATTCAAGAGCAGTTTGTTTGACATGCTATACAGAAAACTAGAATGCCTTGTCATATTATCTTACTCATCGTACCTGGAAAGGTTTGGAAACATTGTCGTTGTCTTCTAGAGCCAGTCTTCCATATTCTGTGAAGAGCTGCAATCAAATAGATCAATAATTAGCGACATGTTTGAGGTGGATTAATTAAAACACAAGGTCAAGGTCATCATGTCTTGACTATTGGATAACAAAGATGAAACGTTACAAATTGAATTTGGTATTTTAGATAATAAAAACTACTTTTTGACAGTAAGTTTTATTCAGTAGACACGGAGAGTGTGATCCTAACTGGGAAAATTATGGTTTGCAATTGCGATGCAGTAGTCAATGTCTGATCAGAAATTGGGATTGCTTGAAAATAAAATACCTGTAAATGTTGCAGATCATCTTCTTGAATGTTTTGAGTTAGGTTGTAAACCTGAAACAAATGCATGTCCTATTATTGAACACCATTTAAAATAATTTCAATATAGCTGATCATTGAGGAAATTGTTCTACGAGGCTGAAAGGAAGATAGATCATTTACTAGAAATTCCACCAGACTGATAATTGGAGTGATTGAATATAGAGGAGTTGCTGCGGAAATCTTTCGCACATTCGTGGTGACTGATAATTGTAAGATTTACATTAAGAATAAGACACATTGAAATGAAACACTGGTAGAAAGCTGATGATCATCTCCCATCAACTATCTCTTCCAATCACTATTCCAGACCACGACATGCATGTATCATCACATGTGTTGTCACAGGACTTTCTCGTACATGAACAGAGCTGATCATCGTACTGAGAGCGAACACAGTGGCACAGTCTCTGACGGTCGACTCGCTGTCAAATGCTCCCTGTGTGTCCATTAGCAACACTGCAACCTGCAACAACAATGTCAGCTTGATAATAACAACAACAATAGCACATTGCCCCCTCGATATAACACTGGTCGATACACAGCAGATTCGGATATGAGGTGGGGGTCAGATGTGGATCCCATTTTAATTTTTGTTATTTACCTGTACTATTGTATAAGGCGGGTACTATGAGGCGGGGGATATGTCATGGACCCCAACTTCAGCGTTATATCGAGGGGACACTGTAGTACTAATGCTATCTCAATGTAAATATGGTATATATTGTTATGTAAATGTGTATTGTTATTTATACCCCTCTTCCGGTCTCGTTGCCATGGTTTCTTTTGTTCTAAGCGTACTTGTATATCCGGATACACGTAC
>JAULBP010093754.1:0-11800 GCA_032355345.1 Lepetodrilus pustulosus | reverse complement strand
TTTTCTAATAATTCGTACAGCCGCAAATTTAATTATTTTCTCCTGATCGTATTAATAGAGAATATACGGTAATATTTCTTTGTATTTCCTTGTAAGAAATCTTTATCCATTTTAAGAAAATAAAATCTATTATTTTGCTATTACATGTACCATAATTTAATTATACCGATATAAATAAATTTATTGCAGGTTAATGGAACGGCTTGTGCTATACCTCGGATGATCATGGCCATTATGGAGAGTAATCAAAGGAAGGTATGGAGAAACATTAGGGACAAATTACTTCAAGATTACCGTAATTAAGAGTGTATGGCGAGACATTGTGGACACATTACCTCAAGATTAATTAAAAGTGTATGATGACAAATTACTGCAAGATAAATTAAGAGTGTATGGAGAGATATTAGGGACAAATTACCTCCAGATTAATTACGGTAAGAGTTTTTGGAGAGACATTTGGGACAAATTACCTCAGATCAACCCTCATGCCTCACTAAAAAAAAAGAAGAAAAAATAAATCTTCAAAATGCCTACTCGCCCTTACTGAATTTTGTTAAGTATACATACATCTTTTTAGTTGCAAAAAAAGACAAGAAGCCAGATATTAGTTCTACACGTTTATACTTTTCAGGATGGGACAGTGGAGATTCCCGAGGTATTGCAGCCCTACATGAACACTGCTGTACTAACCAAGCCTGACAATGTATTGCATTCAAATTGGATACGGCGAAAAAAGTTGAAATCAAGAAAATAAAGTCCAATGTTATATTCTTGGTCTTGGGAGGTTTCATTGACAATATAAGTAAATCACAAGCCCATGACCAATAACCAGGTTCGGAGTTTTAAATACGCCTGCATGTGTGAACTGAATGTTGCAGTAAACCTGCGAGCACCTGCTGGTATTGACAGACCAAGGATGATAACTGTAGTGCCACTCTACAGACAGTGCATTCTATCAATATCGTGTCAGAAATGTAACTTCTGCGAACATTGATGCCAGGTACCTAGAGCAGGATTTGAACTTGGTACCATTGGCTCCGAAGTCCAACTGCGCTACATCCTGCCAATTTGACTTGCAACAATCTTGAATAGGTAGTGCAAGTCTCATCTGGTGTTATTTGCGGCGACAGGTGAAAGAAGTCCGACTCGCGACTTGGTTTTTGTGACATTGCAATGGATTTTTGTGCATTAATATATTAAATTAATCTTGGGCTATCTCGTGTCTACTTACACTCCCTATGTACCGTATGACCATATTATTTCAATTGTATTTGGATCTGTGAAAAAAACCCACAACACTACAAAGACAGCAGAATAATTTTATTTCTTCATAAATAGTCCCAGGTGACAACACAAGCTGTATCACAATTGTCGCAATCGAATAAAAGCACTATTTATTAGTGTGCTTTGAACCGTACATTTTTGCGAAAATGAGATATCAATATCAACTAGTTTTCTAGTACAACATGACTAAATCCACAATTTCTTAATCATTTCTTAATCACACATGCTAGACATGATACAGATTGATAGAATGGTTATTATGCTACGGTACCTTTGGTCCTTGAGCCAATGTGAGTGGGGTATTGTACAATATGAAAATGGTGATGACCTATAGGCCACAGTTATTTGATTCCCTGGTTTACAGATATTTGGAAAATAAAACTAAGTATTTTTTACTGTATTCTGCCAACAGTGTACTAGCGTTTAGAAAATGATAAAAGAACAAGTCCTATAATTGACTAATTGTATTTATTTTCTGTCAACCGATCATTTACATCTCCAATTATTATTATTTTGATGCTAAACTTGACTGACTTGTCAAAATATCAAATAATTTTTATATATATTTTCTTCAGCCATAAGCAAATATTATCACACATGACAAATATCCATAAACCAGGGAATGGAATAACTATGGCCCTAATTATTGTATAACCTGTATCATAATTGACAACGTTCAATATTACCTTTCAGTATTAAATGTTGGTGGCTTGAAATTAATTCTAAATATCATATCTTTGCGAAGTTTTGCACAAACGTACCTTCAAGCACATTGTCAATGCATTGAGACATTCAACTTAAATATAAAACTTGTAAAACAAAAAAGTACATTTGCTATAAAAGAATTCATTAATGATGGTAATGAGTGTATTTGTTCAAGATGTAATGAAACGAATTCATCATACTTGAGCCCGATTTTGCTCTGCTGAGGTTTTTCTCATCGACTCATTGAAAAATCGTGACTCGGTCTGTTCTAAATACTCATGAAAACAATTCACACGATACTTCCACAAGAACTATAGAACATGTGTGTACAGCTTTGGCAGTATAAAAACATGGAATACTTTTACCTGTACAATAAACCGAAGGCAATCAGACAAATGGTTTGTTTTCACAAGAACAAACAATTAAATACTAAAAATCAATGCTGTACACTTTACACATACACTGTATTAACAATCATTATTGTTTGGTGCAAGGACTACAAGATACTCGCTAATACCTGGTTCTCTTTCAGTGATGACGGGCGATCTGACAATATCTGCTTACATGTACATATCTACAAATAGTCTCTCGCCAATATATCGGGAAGAAACATACTGTATAAATAAATGAGAGTGGTTAATAGAACATGGAAAAAATTGACTGAATGTACATTATCTGAATGCCAAGATGAAATGAAATGATGAAGATGCACACAAATTTGATCCAAAGTGAAACAAGCACCCTCCCCAACCATGAAACAAATGATGCTGGTGTTGCCTTGATTGATATGAAATAGACATCATGTTGTAAACAAAATGGTCACCATGTTAAACATGCACAACAGCGGAAAATGCACAAATGTTATTATAGAACATACTTGAAATTTGGCACATTGCACATTTGTTCAGGTAGTTTCAGAAGAGATACATTTACCTTTACAATTTAACAATTTCATATATGGTATTTATGGAATAATTGTACGTGCATGTCACACATTTTGAATCCTTTCACCTTAGTGATTATTTTATGTTGAACTGTTGATATTCAAGAAATAGGGAGAAAACCAGGCAACTGGCCAAGTATACTATTTATAAAAATTGCATCATAATTAATAAGATGAAATGCTTCAGTGCAACGTGGTTGAAAGATATCTCAGATCTGATACACCCTTTCAAATACATGACTATTGCCTACTTTACATCGGTCAAAGGCCCTAGTCAATACTGCCGTGAAAAAAAGAGTTCAACCAATCTGAGAGCGCACCAGAAGTTTTAAACTTGACTATGGTATTGTTACGACAACATTAATAAAAAATAAAACACATGGGCTTGGATTGGTTAATAGAATGCAAAACATTGTGTTCACTACAGAACGGATTTCCAGATAAACATTGCCAAGGATCTTTAATGGATATAAAATAGACAGAGGCCATAGTTTCTGAGGATGGTATGAAATAAACTGCATGCCAAATCATTGAATTTCTTGACAAGTCATTGCAAGGGGGAGGAAGAAATATTTTGACATTTTGGCATTAAACAAACTCGCATAACACTCTGACATCTACCAACACACACTCATGGAAGATAACTTTCACTGATTGAAGAAATCCCCTCAAATCTTGCAAACTCAAGAACATGACAAAAAAATAAATCTAATCATCTTTCTTTTCTTGATCCGGTTTTGGTTCGGCTGGAGGGGCATCTGTTTGACTGAGCTCGGCGTGGGCGCGTTCGGCAATGGCGGCTTGCTCTTCCACGCTGATCACTTTCCCATTCTCGTCGAACATTTCTTGACTTGTACCAAACTCGTTGACCCTCTTGGGGTCGATCTTGTATATGTAGCGTTGGTACAGGAAAATGAAGAATATGACATCTGGAAGAAGAGTGTGACAAGCATTGAATTTTAGTATGTGGCAATAACCAAGTCAATAAAATATGAAAATATTGAAAACCTGTGAAGTATGTGAAAAATGTAGCTTAAATGTTGCCAAATATACAACATACATTATATACTCACTGTAGTCATACCCTCTAATAGGTTGAAAACTTTAATTAATTCCCCAATTACAGTGCACCCTCGATATAACACGGTTTGAGACACCGCAGATTCAGATATAAGGCAGGGTCAGACGCTGATCCCTTTTTTATTTTTCTATTTACCTGTACTATTGTATAAGGCAGGTACTGTAACGCAGGGGTATGTCATGGACCCCAACCTCAGTGTTATATCGAGAGGACACTGTATTTTAATTCTTTTTTATTATTGGGAGTTTAAGAGCAGCGTTCAAGATTATTGAATACATGTACAATGATTCCTTCCATGGACTCACCATCTCTGAGACATCCTAATCGATACAACGTTGGCATCTTGATGACAAATGCGAATATATCATCTATGAATGTATTGAGGGCTTTGTATGTCAACATCCTCCAGGGTAAGTGAGCCACTGACTTCATCTTGTAGTTAATGAACAGCTGGGGTGTCATCATAATGAAACCTGCAAGGAAAATGCTCATTCATTTGAATTTGGAGGGGTTTAGAACTGTTTTCAAGATTATTTCAGTCGTATGATGGGATCGTTAAAATTGCTTGTTTTATCGTAATTCACCAAGAAGAAAGTGTATCTACAACATAAACATACTTAAGATGTGGTAGCCATTTGTAAATAGGCATATCCTTAGAAGGATGGGATTTTCCAGATAATATTTTCTTTCTCATAATATTTTCTACACCCAAGTCTTGTGCGCCTATTATCTTCTGGCACATCCAACCACCTGTTTACACAACCCTGGATCTGCCAGTGATAATATATCCCTGACGTTAAAAACCAATGACGTACAGTTGCTTATTATGGATTTCAGTATCCCATTTGTATTGATGCAGCGATTTAATGTTTAAATACAAAAAAAATCCCTCCATCAAAAAAGATCATGGACGAGAGCAACTCACCAAACGTCAGCAGGAATCCATACATCATCCCCAGAACAAATGAGTACCATCCCCGGTGTTCGTTATAGAAGAGAGAGTAGATGGCATAGCCTCCCAGCAGTGGAAACAACAGCCAATAGAGATACTTGAAGGCCAGCTGTCAAACACAAAAAGAAAAACATGCACAGACCGGTGAAAAAGATTTCTATGAATACAATTCTTAAATCGGAATTGGGGTTTAGAGCCACTTTCAAGATTCTATCACGACCTGTCAAGTCAGTTTAGGACAGGAGTAAACCCGTAAAATGTTGCAGTAAACCTGCGAGCACCGGCTGGTACTGATCGATCGATGACTAGCACTTAAACAGTTTATGCATCAAACTATTTCTCAAACATAAGGAAGCTGAACAAGTATGACGAAATAAAAAACAAAAACAATAATGAGTGAGTGATTATGAAGTTTAACATTGCTGCAGGAATCTTCCACCCATTTGCGACGACAGCAATAATGATTATTTAAGCATAAAAGCATACTTATAAATATGCCACATATTGTCATGTGTACAAATTAAGACCTGCTATAATGTTAATAGAATAGTGGTTCCCACTTACTGTATCATACTTCTTAGTCAATGAGCCGGTGTAACTGGACTTGTGTTCTAGAGACACTCTAGGAATGATTCCAAGAAAACGGTTTTCTTTGTCGTACTGAAACCAAGACAGACATAAGAATCAAGCTGATATACTTAGATTCGCACAATCTTTATAAAGTGAGTAGAAAATACAATAAAGAAACACAATATTACATTGTCAATGAGATATAATTTAAAAAAATTAATGAGTTGGTTTATGTTTCAGCGGGAATCTTTCACCCACATACGATCCTTTAAAAAATGTATATCGATGGATGTTATGAACAGTAGACTTGACCGTTTCCATAAATGTTAAATAGCAACCATTTTGGCACAGAACGTACACTTGTTATAGCACTGATTGTGTAACGACTGCTGACCTTGACATTGACAACTTTGTTTATCTTCCAGATCTCTATGCACAGTCCTACGAACACGCTGATCCGCACGACGGTGTTGGTCTCGTTGTCCAGGACATACAGCAGCACGACCAGCGACTGGAACACGTTGAAGAACACGGAACGCACTGATAGGCCCTCCAGCGACTTCCTCGTCTTCCAGAACTGAATGTCTGTGGAGAGAAGAGTGAGTTTGTGAATGATTGAGTGAGAGTGATTGTTTTTACGTCGAACAGGGAGTATTTCACCGATACGTGACGAGCCTGTGGAGAGAATAATACATATTGTTGAGCACACTTTTGAGTGTCGACTGGACTGTATACATAATCTACACATAATCTACTAATCTATCATTTTCTTTTATTAAATTAGGGTTTAGATGCACTTTCAGGATTCTTTCACTCATATTAGGGCAGGAGGTAATCAACAACATATGCAGTATGTTGTAGTAAGAGCAAGATATCAGGGTATCGTTTCTCGAAGCTCTTGTATCTACTACGAGACCATAACCACTCTCTATTACATGGCCCTTGTGCACTAGGGTCTCTTAGTTGATAAGAGAGCTTCGAGAAATGATAGCCTCAATATGGCCAAGCTAAGGTAACTGTAGCTCAAACCATTGCTAACGGAGTTGAGGATACCTCAGAGTGGCACAATTTCGCACAGAACACATATCACTGGGACACCTGATCACTGGGACACCTTATCACTGGGACACCTTATCATTGGGCCGCCTTATCACTGGGACACCTGATCACCAGACCACTGGGACACCTGATCACCAGACCACCAGGACACCTGATCACTGGGACACATCAGCTGACTGTGTGGTTACTTACCATTCTTAAACGCCATGAACTCAAAGACACTGTGTAAAATGGACACGATTATTGTCATTCCAAGCAAGTAGGGATTGGTCTCCAGGAAAGCAGTCTGAAAAACAAGAATGTTCATGGGCTATTTCAGGCGAAATAAATCATCTAAGCATAGCATACATGGATAATACCTATTAAATACAGGCCAGTGTTGACACAACAAAATAACGGCTACAGACGCAAGTAACATCGAATGGAGTTTGCAAGATCAAAAGATAACTTGTTTCTTGCTGCAAGTTCCATTTTTATAAGACATGCTGCCATCTTATGAATACACCATCATCAGACTGTATGTCTTGTTTCTCACACAATCTGTACGCCATTAGACTGAACATGTCTTCTATTTTTCAAATTGTCAATATACATGTATCATCAGACAATATGTGTTCTGTTTGTCACACAATCAGTCTACCATTTTCTTTTTTTTAATTGTAAAGGGGTTTACAATCTTTCACTAATATCATGACTTGTCATTTCAGGGCAAGAGGAAACCTGCAACATCCGTAGCACTGAATGTTGCAGTAAACCTGCGAGTACCGGCTGGTACTCACAGACCAAGGATGATATCTGTATTGCCACTCTACAGACAGTGCATCCTATAAATATTGCGCGAGAAATGTAACTTCCACAAACATTGATGCCAGGCCCCCTGGCATCAATATATGCCAGGCCCCCTGGCATCAATATACCATCACACAGTCAGTCAGTATACCATCAGGCTATATTTGCCGACTCACCTTGAGCGAGTCCTGGTCGTCGTCGTTCTCGTCCATCATGTCAGTGCCCATGACGTTGTACCACTTGTTGCGCATACCCTGCGCTGCGTACAACTGCCAGCGGAACAACGAGATAGGACTGTAGGTCAAGGTCAGGTTCAGTTCTCTGGAGAGATAAAAACAGCACAGAATAAACTTCAGTAACTTTAAATTTATTTATTTAAAAATAAAATGTCAATGGGGTTTATAGTCGCTTTCTAGAATCTTTCACTAATATCATAACTTATCATTTCAGGGCAGGAGGGAACCTGCATCATCCGTAGCACTGAATGTTGCAGTAAACCTGCGAGCAACGTCTGGGCCTGAGAGACTAAGGACGATAACTGTAGTGCTACTCTACAGACAGCGCATGCTATCAATATTGTGTCAGAAAGGTAACCTCCGCGAACAATGGTGCAGTGCTCACCAGGGCGGGATTTGAACTCAGGAACTTTGGCTCTGGCCCAAATATACTACCACTGAGCTACCACGTGTCACTGACAATGGTTCTGTAATCTTGGGGATAGATGTTTATTCATAACACAGACAAATAAGAAACTACCATAAACCCAGCACACAATGATGTTAATAAGAGAAGTGTTGTTGTAAATGTGCACAGATGATGCCATCTTTACTATTATCTTATTGGTTTTGATGACTAAATGTCATATGAAACCTACGTGACAGTGTCGTTGACGGGTGTGTAGTGACTGTTGAGATTCCAGTAGTCGTTGAGATAGATGACAGGGTAGTACATGTCAGTACCAGGGATGAAATCAATGTCTGAAACAACAAACATCAACTACAACTGATTACCGGACACAGGTAGAAACTCGCTCAACGATAGTGCTCAAACAGTCGAGAACAAAACAGAACTTCTTCCTCTTAAGCGAGAAGGAGCAAGTGTATGGAAATGAAAAAGGTTTAACTGCTGGGTACTGACATTCATCGAGAGGATTTGGTATCTGGCCTCGGATCCAGGGGGAGTGGTCATCCAGGAGGTTGATGGTCAGGTTAGGATGCCAGTGGGAGAGCACCTCGAAGGATGACGAGTTGTCTTTCTGAGAATATACAAACAATTCAATCATAAATATCTGAATTCATGTACAGTGTCCGTCCCCTCGATATAACGCTGAAGTTGGGGTCCATGATATACCCCCGCTTTATAGTACCTGCCTTATACGATAGTACAGGGAAATAACGAAAATAAAAATGGGATCCACATCTGACACTGCGTTATATCCGAAAACCGCGGTGCATCAGACTGTGTTATATCGAGGGGGCACTGCACTTAAACTAGCCTAATATGGCGAGAAATTATAGAGCCACTTTTAAGATTCTTTCACATATACCATGGTGTCCGACTTATTATTTCACGTATATAACGGCTTGTCAGTTTCAGGGTAGGAGGAAACCCATAACATCTGTAGCGCTGAATGTTGCAGTAAACCTGCGAATACTGACTCATACTGACAGACCAAGGATGATACTAGTAACTGCATTGGCATGGTACAGACAGTGCATCCTATCATGATAGTGTCAGAAATGTATTGTAGGATTTTCACCCAGGGCCTTTAGCTCCTAAGTACAACATTCCACCATTGCACTACCACCTGCCCGCCTAATTTAATACGATTGTATACTTATCCAGACACTGATGAAGCAAAATGTTTGATTAATTGACTGAATTATTGCTTTACATCGCAGCGGGAATATCTCACCCATAGCCGACAACAATGAAGCAAAATACACCTGAGTTCTAAATTTAGATTTCAAATACATGTACTCAAAAATAGCAGATTTCACTAAATTAACTAATCCAGCTATGACTATGGCAGTTATGAAATTAAATCCACTATTCCAAATAAAACTCCTTACCTTGATGAGATCAGGGTGTACATCTGTTTGTCCCGTCAGAAGATTGACAGTATTGTGAAAAAAGCGCTTCTTATATTTGTTCAAACCTAAAATATAATTGATAAAAATATAACTGTTAAATATTAGAATAAAGAAACATGTAACGATAGAATTACACATAAGATATTGTTGCTAATTTTAATTTTATGGCCATACTTACTTTTTATCAATTTAACTTGAGATAGGAATTTAAGGAAAGACTATTTTTACAAATTTTTTAATGTACATTTAGAATGGACGATGATTTAAGCATGTTGACCCGAATATACTGATAAATAGTAAACATACGCTTTGATCTGTGAACTGTCGTCGTCCTAGAATATTTGCTTTGGTCACTTGGGTCGGGAACAGTGCCGGCTTTCACAAAATACACATGGAGATATATGGAGCCATTGTTTTGTATAGTCTGAAGAAGAAAAGAAAAATGTCATTCCCAGACTAATTCATACGATCACTCCCTGGATCATAACACAATTAATAGAAAACATGACCCACTGAATTAAGTTGATTTATAATAAAATAAAACATAAATAAATATTATTTTAAAACTTTATTAAAAACAAATAATTAAAATTAAATTTAATAAAAAAAAATTTGACCCTCTCCCTGCTGCAGGCAACTGGATATGCCCTAAAGAGCCGTGTCTGTGCCTAATCCAGCAGGGAGAGGGTTAATACAGAAGATGGCTCTCTTTAACCCATGTATTTAATGAAAAACACAGTGGGAGCACTTACAGGGGTAGCAGGGATCTTTCCACCGAAGACTAACGTCCCATCACCATTGGGTCCGGCTGTCCAGTCTCCGTAAGCTAGTGACCGCTTAGTCCAGAACAAGGCATCAGGGTTCTTGAAGTCGGTGAACTCTTCTTGCTCCGACACGTAAATATACATGTCCTGAAATGACATGGACCAAGATGTACATCCACATTTCAGATGGCTCACATCATATGGGGTACTGACCAGTTGCATAGGTCAGCATATTTTAGCCCTGAGCGAGTCGTTTGGTGCTTAACATCGTGATGACAATGATGGTGTAGTATGCAAACTGTACTACTCAGTCTTGGGAAATTAACTACTGGTCAGATTGATAATCAAGTGAGCTTCCAAGGAAAATGAATAAATACATAATTACTTTTGCGATGACAATATGATCTTAACTGAATTAAAGGTACAGGGCTTTATGTCCGACGTACAGGGGCAAGTCAAATTGCACTGTGGGCAACCTATTTTTTTAAACATATAGCACCTTTGGTACATTTTCAACTTGCCCTGATTAGACTTGTGGGAAGGTAACTCAAATTATTAGTCTGGAGCCCTGAGGTAAATGATGCATTGAATACTGGAGAAACATCTGATCAAGAAAAACCTGATAAAAAATATACAATAAAACAACAACAAAAAAACTTAAGTTATCCCTCATCTCTTAAAATATATCGGTATTAACACCAAATCACTTGTTTAATTCAATAAATAAAACTGTTTTAAACCTCCACGAACCATTCTCATTTTCGGCATGTATACATTAGTCGCTGGCTTCTGTAGGAGACCTGTACTATCAGTCGGGTTAGTTTGTGGTGAGCGCCTGAAGAAGCTGGCAATGAAGTAAATGAAGGCCATTCGGACGACGAGGGTTTTGATCATGGACCAGACATTGGCCCGACCTTGTGGCGCTTGCTGTAATTAAAAAAAACCCATTAATTCAACAATTCATTGCCTCATTTAGAAGCCTAGAAAAAAAACCACATTATCAGGGTTTAACCTGACGCAGGAATCCTGCATATTTGATGCACTAATTGGACAAAATACTCCTTCCTAAACTTTTGTTGGGTCATTGTGAACATTTTTAGATCATTACTTTTGATTTATGATATACAAATATTTGTAAATCATAAATCAAAAGTAATGATCTAAAAAATTTCATAAATTCCACAGACGTTAGTTTTTAATATTCAGTTTACTTTGTTAATAAACAGACATGCTCAGTCTGTGAACTGAAAATGGAATAGTCCCAATCTATATTTAGAACTTGCCAATGATTAGCTGATATGCATATGGGCATGGCTCGTCATGCGGGTCTATTTTTTCCCTGATGTTGGTTTGTCAAAAATCATTTTGAAAATGGCAAAACCATCTGCGTTAAGATTCTATGGAACGAAAAGCATGCATGTATCTTTTGATGCTGACAGTGTCAATGATCGGGATAAAATAAACGATAACAGTGTTTCGAGCAAAGCTATGAATCTTAGGTTGACATGGCGAACATGTCGTGATTCATGGATGAATACATACACGTGGTTGAGGTACGAT
>JAULBP010093743.1:0-11802 GCA_032355345.1 Lepetodrilus pustulosus | reverse complement strand
TGTCTTTGATGTATTCATGATATATGAGAGTTATGTCCCCTTGCGTTGATACAAAGAAGGATAAAGAACAAAGATTGTTCAGGATGTTGAAATTGAATTTTGCCTACCGTACATGTAGTAGAAAGGTTTTTGGAAGTACAAACATGATTATATGTATGTCAAGTGAATGTACTTTGTAGTTGAACAATATTTGAACAATCCCTGTGTACTGATGTTTATAACAATATTTATTTATTATTATTATTTATTAATTATTATTATTATTATTATATTCGACCCGACCGACTGGTCAAACAATAAAATTATATTTAGTTATATTTCCCAACGCCCGAGCCCAAAATGTCATAGAAAAATCCTTAAACCAGGCAATCAAATAACGTTTTCTTACCTTGAAAAAAAGAATTGGATGAAATCGATGTCTTCATTCTGAAGCTGCCTACCTACACGTCTGTCGTGATCCCCTGCTATAGTCCTCTCCTCCTCCCTCTCTATCCTCCCCATCTCTACCACCACCCACAGTACACACCCACCCGCCCCCGTCATTGCGACCCAGTCTGCGTACAATCCAGCCCCACTTCAAGCCAACAGAAGTCTGCAGGAAGCAATGTCAACACACTGCATTTAATCCTAACGTTCTTTTAATAATATGGCAGTAAATAATTCATCCTTTAAGGCTCAGTGAAGAATCCCTCTCTCAGACTCCGCCGAGCCGCTCTGTGACACACGGCGATAATCAATGCACGACCAGCTCAGTCAGAAGATCCAAACCGAACCACGAGCGACTCCGACTACCAATTCCTAGATCTATATTGACAGCTCTTTAGCTTTCGGAATCTGCTCGGCGGGGTAGAATAGCAACACTCTGGACAATGCGAAACCTTAGCCGCAAGAATGGCCAGAGGAGGTGGAAGCGATAATCCGGTTTCGTTGTTGGTGGTAGTGGTGGTGGTGGTGGTGTTGGATCGCCTTTAGAAGGATCTGACGTATATAATATGACCTCTTTTGCTTGAGAGGTGGATGTTGACGGACGGACGTCAAATCATCGTGCTGTCTTATCTATGCATGGGTGCTAGCTAGCTAGATAAGCCACTGAAGCTATCCATCCATGACTATGAAGAACTTTCTGAAATTTAAAACACGGCAAGACAGCTCTGACCTCAGGAAGTTTGGAGAGGAATACTACCTTCGCGAAGCCAGGCTTTGGAGACCGTTTCGTCTGTTTGGCGTGTTTGCAACAATATCGGCAATGGCGTTTATCCTGTCAGCTATACTTAGCTCGCATTGGATTGCAGGCAGAGGTATGTACATGCAAGTTCATTAATTGTCAACAAATGCCATTTATTATCAATATGTATCAGTCTATGTATGAGATTATCATAAGCGGCATACTCATTCCGTTTTGTTTATTCATCGTCATACAAAAAATACCCCATCTGACCTTTTTAAATATAATATTCAAGGGAGAGAGGAAAACAAAAACGGCCATAATGAATCTGAAACTGTTACGCGGTAATTAAGCTTAAATTCGGTTTCAGTTGACCTCTACGTGATTTGGGAATACTCAAGGGATCGTTTCCCTGCATCAAGACCACGTTAATGGTGTATTTGTTTCTCAGAATCCATTATAATAATGAGGTATACTGCTGAAGGAATGGGATCGATATTGGATGAACTCTACACAGTAACAGTGTGTAGAACAGCCGTGCTAAATCTGACTGGGGCAAGTCTGACTACGGTTTTCACAGCCAGTGATAAACTCGGATTGCCGTGCCCAGGGGCATCAACTGATTGTATAACCGGGAAGTTGAGATTTTAGACAATCGTGCCGCTCATTGCCAAATGCATTCGATTATTCAATTTACCAGTTAATTAAACGTCTGTGTTTATTTCACACCTGATATTCTTCACAGTCTAACGAGTATGTCTAAGATTCCAGACTCAAATCCATTGTATGAGTATACACATTGTATTCCAAATTTCATTCGACCATTATTAGCAAGATTGGCGTAATCAAAATATGAATAGAATATTGCTAACTTCTGAGAGTCAAAGTATAACATCAATAAGCCGATTCAACAGTAAAAACAACAACCTGCTACTTATTAGTCCGCTGCATAAATGACCATACGACACAACACCAACTAGCTAGTCATATGAAGTCATTAAGCTTGTTTACATCTGTATGTCAACTAGTAGTACATTACTATTTACTGTGCAATATAGCAAGGCATTATATTGTGAGCGGTGTTTTATTGGCTGCCGATCCCCGGGCACTGCAGTCATGTGTCACACTGTGTGCAAAATATTCCTCCATAGCTAGTAACTGGCTATTATTCCATAACGGCTTACTAACCTCTAGGGGGATGCCATGTACGTCAACCCTGACCTTAACAAAACACACCGAACCGGTGGTGCCATGTCGCCATGGCAACCAGGCAATTGATTGATTATCGCCGAGATAGTGTCGCAGTGCACACCAAATGACTCGACGCTAACGCACGATCGATTCGCCATTCAATGCTGAACGCATAGTCATTACGTAATTCGTTCTTTTTGTCGTTTAATGGCCACCGGATTCTTTCGTACGACAGGAAGCGGCGTGTTTCGACCTCGTGTAAGAAATCCAATGATAGCCGTAGCTATAGCAAATGGCATAAATGGGACATGCTTGTCTTCGTAGGAGAAGTTCTGAATCGTTTTGAACGACAAAGACAATATGTACAATTGCATGTATTTACATTGGGTGTAAAACGGGATTTGTCTATAACGATCGTGATTGTGTGTGCATGCATTTATTGACGTGAATTATTACGATTAAAATCATTTCACTTCAACTTTCCACAATGCATGATCCGTTCGTCAACAGAGATGGATTGATCCGTCCACGTGGCATCAACTACGAAGGCTATTTGCTGCCATGTTGACAGTAATGGTGATCTCTCTAAATGCAATGAAACCCTTTTCAGACAGAATTGATTTGTCTATGCTATGATTGGCATTCGCGAAACGGACAGAGCAAATCTATAACCTCAAGAACTAACGATCGCTGAGCAAGTGGTATGACCGTATGAGATCATGGCATACTGTATACCCAAAGGAATGAATGTACGTACAAACACGGTTATATCCTCGAAGATGCCAATGGTAACTATATGGGTGGCCCTTAAGATGAAGTTAATTCTATTAGACATACGCCCGTGTCGATATATCTTTACGGTAATTTAATTACTTAAGCAATGGCATCTCAAGGAAGGGGCGTTCAGACAAAACGACAGATTTGCTGGAGAAACCCGCCGCAAATACTGCTCTCACTGTCGAAAATACTCGTTTAGTTCATTATTTATGTATACGCAGTAGTTCGGATGCCGAGAAATAAATACACCAGTACCTATCCTAATGTAGCTTTGCTTTGAATCACCTGGGGTCCGTTAAAAGACGGAATCGGCTTTGCTAAACTGGTTCACTGTCTTATCTATGGTTCATACGACTCTTGAGACAGTGGCTAGTTTGGTCAGTCGCATGCCAGCTGATTTCGCCAGGTTTTGTTCGTTTAGACTTTATGCTGTTTTTCTTGCTCAGTGTTCTGATGGCATGTGCATGCTGACGTTGGAAACATTCATTATATTGACCACAATCATGTATATTTACAATGCATTCGACTGCATCAAGGTACCCCTTCATGAAGCTATCGTAAAGTCACGGCCATCACTAAGTCCTGATTAAAAAGAGGGCACGGTAAATCAAGTAATTGATAGAGACCATACGTGATGCAAGACCTTCGTAAAAGTAATGTCTTAACGATCGATCTCTAGAAGAGCTATTGATGAGAATCGATTCATTTAGGTTCCGTATGTTCACGTAGTGACAACGAAAGGTTCATGGAAGGGTACCAATGACTACGTGTGTGCTGCAGTTCGAGAACGGTGAGGTATTATTTCTTCTGATGGTAATTGAGTGTCTGTGTGCTTCCTTTGCAGGTTTCAGCGCAGGGATCTGGGCCGACTGCTACCAGAACATGTCAAACCCTCTGGCTGTCCTCAACTGTCCTGAGAAGAGACCTCGTACGATTAAACACATTGTCGTTGTCTCATCGCTTGTGTTGTACTGTGTGTATATATGTCAAACTGACAGGATAGGAGTGAACTAAACTTGAAAGTTGAGCGTCTCCAATAAAGCACAAAACCAAACATATACATTATCCAAACTCTTAGAAATATTAATGATGATGAGACTTTCAACAGTTTGGATTTTATTGATGACAATCCAACACACAAACCCACACACAGACCCACACATGTACATACAGAAACACAACACGCACAAACGCACACAAACGCACGCGCACACGCACACACACACACATACACACACAACACAAACACCACATACACACACCACATACACACACCACATACACACACCACATACAACATACCACATACACACACCACATACAACACACCACACCGCACACACCACATAAACATACACATACAAACACACACACACACACACACACACACACACACACACACACACCACATACACACACACACACATACACACACACACACACACACACACACACACACACGCATTTATGATTGAATATATTTAACAAAGCTTTTGTGATCAAATATAGTTGTGTGTCCAATAAATAATTACCATTGTTCAGATTTCAAGTCATACAGTATATCATAACATTGTGAAATAATGCTCCTTTTCAGCGTTATACGTGGCCTAATTGAATACAGCCAATTTTCTATTAACAATAATTAATTATTTACTAGAGTAATAATGCCCCAATCAATATTCCTAAGTTTCGATGGATTTAACTTTTACTGGTTACCGCTTATCGATAGCTGTACTGCTTTTCTAGTTTTCATATTATTGCACGTTATTTACAAAATAGGACATACATACATTCTGTATAAAAATGCGCTCAAATGATGCATTTAATACACTAGGATACAAAAATTAAATAAACTTCGCTATCGTCATTAATCTAGGTAAACTGCAGACAATTTACGGTGTTAAATTGACATGTAATGTCCATACAGCCACACTCATTTGACTTACTCTTTAATTACTTGTCGTAGGTATGTCACAATATGTTTCGATGGTCTTTTCAAATATATAAAAAGCAGTTGATACCTAATGTCACGTATTGCTGACTATCGACCACACAAGTTGTTAGACCATGCCCCCCTACTACCAAATCATGATTGTGGCTAAATGCTTATTCACCAACTACTAAGATATTTCATCAACTGTAATTATATACATGTATAACATTAAATATTACAATCAAATTTAATTACAAAATACGTTAATTAACTATTTTACAAACACATTTCTACAGTATTGAAATGTCTAAAAACAGCCAATCTTTAGTTAATTTTAAGTTATAGTTTTGTTTGTTTAGGATAAATTGTATTCTAGTATTGGTACGTATTGGAACACGTGACATTTGGCAATATTCAGAGGCATTAATAAATTCATGTATAACAATAATTGTACAATTATTCAGTTATTGGGGATATGGACACTATACACGTGCTTCCATTATATCAAGTAGCAAGGTAAAATTATGTGCATTATTAATTGATAAGCTTTAACTCTGATAGATAACGTCAAAAATAACGTATTTATAAGCTTTATTCATATAGTACGACGTAATAGTAACGCATGCTATGTTAACAGTTTATGGAAATTCAATTGTGGGACAATTTCAGTTTTAATGCATCGTTAATAGCCTTTCAATGTTTAAAAATGATGTGTATTTATTATATTGTGACAGAATAGACGGATGTTAATTATTTCAACTTGATAAAATTAGTTATCCTTGTAGTGTCGCGTCCATACCACTCATTACCCCATATATATTGTGACCAGCGCAAAAAATAAACAGAAATAAAACAGGATACTCAACAATATTGGGCAGCAGATGATAAGCACTGCATTGGTGAAAAAACAATTAAATACTGAAAAGAAAACTTTCCAAATATGATGCTATTATTCGCCATCGGTACATATACTTGTTGGGTATTAATGTATTGGTCCTAATAGACCGGAACCCAACCAAACATTTAGAATCGATCACAATGGTAAAATATGGACATATCAGAGTTCAATAGCTCCATTTTCCAACATGGATCTTCAAGGACATCATTATTACATTAATTGCGAGTGGAATACAAATGTCGGCTATTCAGTTACAAGGGTCATTGCTCTCGGTACGGCGATTCTGTGCAAGAATGGACTCGGAAATGTCCATCCCCAGACAGACAATGTCTAGTCTGATCCCGATGACCCAACGCCTGCGTATCACGGAAAAGCGAACACCGGATGTCATGGCTTAAATGAAGGACAACGTCATTTCCGGCTGTAATAAAGCCATGGCGTACTCATTGATATCCGCCACCTCCTACAATACTATCACTTCCGTGAAAACAGGTCCTATTGTGTATTCAGTGAATGTTAAAGATTTAGATACAGTGCAGCCTTTCTTGGAGGTCTCATATCTAAGAGACGATAAAATAATAGCGCTCAAATAGTTATCAGCAAGTAAGATATTACAATAGTGTAAGAATACCACTATTACTTCGTAGTGGTTTCGACAACAGTGAACCGATACAACTATAAATCCATGGGAATGATCATAGCTTTACTAGTCATAGCGAGTTAACGAGTACGATTGAAGGGGGTATGGAACGGAGCCCATGTCAGCGGAGAAACTTTGGTTATCGTTTCTCGAAGCTCTCGTATCTACTACGAACCCACAAACCAGTCTCGTAGCGATACGTGGCTATCGGGCACTTACGAGAGCGCTATGGCATCAAGAACGATACCCCGGCCCTGAGGTTACGAAACTATTGAGGACGATTTCATGGTCACACTCAAAGTTCGTGTGGGGAGTTGTGACAAAACCTTGGTCCGAGATTACAAAACTTTCCGAGTACGATTTCATGCTCAAGCTCAAATTTTATATCGGGATTTATGAACAAAACTGAGTTGAGCATGAAATTGTACTCAAGAGAGTTTCGTAATCTCGGGGCCTTGCGTCTAACATGACTTCGTACTCAAGCACGTTCCGTAATCTCTGGGCCAGGCCATCCTTTCACAAAGCTCTATTTTCCACTAAGAGACCATAGCGATACCTTTGCCGATAGCTAATGCACTGCTAAAAGAGCGCTATGGTCTCTTAGTGGATTAAATAGCCTCGTGAAAGGATACCCTGGCTTTTTAATGGGTAAGAGAGCTTCGAGAAACGATACTCAGAGTCTCTCCGTAAGGGCATTTCAGCATCATCCCTGGTTTCACTGGTCTCCCTCCTCTGTCGTTTCAGACTGGCAGAACGCGGTAGTGGGCCTGATGATATTCTCGGCAACGTTCGGGTTCGTGGCGTCCATGTTGTCCATCTGCGGAGTGTGCACAACGCCATTGCCAAGAAAAATCTATTACTTCCATTCTGCCGGGGAGATCTTCCTCGTTTGCGGTGAGTCTAAAAATACGACTTATTGTGGCCTGGCGAAGAATCAATTTTTCTTGTATTACTATATCATCACGTGAAGACGTATTTCGTCAGTGCTGTGATTCAATTAATTCAGTGTGTCATTAATCTTAATATGTTTAAGGGATTCAATGTAAGCGTTCGTGGTGTTATGACGTTAGTGGATTACGAGGCCAAACCTAATGAAGTTCAAAGGGACGGGTTCCCCGTTCCACAGAACGATCGAAGCGCTACGATTGTCTTAACTCCTGGACGTTACTAACACGGAGCTATGAGCTACCAGCGTGTTGTGGAACGTGGCCCAGTCCTTTGAAGTTCATTGACCATATTATTATTAACTACCAAGGCGCCTTTTCTCGAAACATTCTTACGATCGTCTCGCATTCGTAAAGGTTCATATTAAAGGGCTACGAATGTTCTGAAGCTAAGACTATCGTAACAACTATTCGAGAATAGGTCCGCTGATATTATCATTATTACAGCTCACTAGTATTTGAAAGTAGTCTTCTCGGGGCATTGTAAGCAAACGACAGTTCTAATAATATCAGACTTGTTTAATGTAATGCGCAAATCGTCAATAGATATGTCTGGCTTAATGAATATGTATGATAGTTATCTTGTCGTTATGTAGATGTATGTTAAAATTGTGATAACTGTAATACCGTATACACTCCAATGCAAAGTATATTCATATAGATGTATGCGGATTCACTGATACGATTTGCACGATAGATCAGAAATGCAGATCTATCGATGGAACATGACGTAGTTACAAGCTATGCACGGCATAATTATATAGATACCTCAGTTCTAATAGTTCATTCCATATTTTGTCAGTACCAGCCGTTGCTCGCAGGTCTACTGCAACATTCAGCGCTATGGATGTTGCGGGTTTCCTCCTGCCCTAAACTGACAAGTCGTGATATTCGTGAAATATTCTTGAAAACGACTCCAAACTCATTTCCTTTTGTTATTTGGGACTTAATAAGCTAGAAGCAATACATGGTGAGTGAGTGATTATGGAGTTTAACGTCGCTGCGGGAATCTTTCACCCATTTGCGACGAAAGAAGTACCGGTACATGGAATATATATTATAAACGTCAATGACTAATTTCTACTGTTTCTTTTCCAGCCTTAAGCACTGGCGTGGCCTTGATAATATTCCCAGTGGCCATAGAACTGGACTATACGATACTGTCTCACGGCTATGGCATCGGCTACGGTCTAGGATGGGGAGGTGCGTTCTTCTTCTTCGCGTCAGCAATCTGTATGACTTTAGACGAACTCGTACGGGAATCCACGAGGGTTGCCGACAGATTTAAGTGTTGTAAGAGGTGCACCAAGAGCGGATCTGATAGGACAGAACTGAGACAGGTCTGATAGTAGGAGGTGATAGTCTGTAGAACCCATTACAGATTGTGAATACATATATAGATATATTGATGTTAAATCACCGTTGAATGTTCCCGCGTATTCCTCAGGATTAGAAGGGCTGGAAAACATCGTGATAATGTGATTCTAAAAAAAAAGGTATTGTGATATGTGAGGAGTTCGGGCCGTTGCATGGAATGCTGTGTTATAACGGACTGACTGAGGTTCCAGGATTTCTGAAGCAAGCAATTGGCTGTCCATAATAAGGAATACCACGACGGAATTTTCTGGAAAAAACCCCCAACCCTTTGATGTTCCCCAAGATTCCAACCCCGTCGGGCACCATAGTCCCAGTAATTGTGTGATGTGAATCACGGGAGTGCTTCTGCGTCGTGAAGTGTAAATCTCGAGTAATTAACCAGTGGCTTCAGAAATCAAACATCAATCTTATTGCACTCGGGAATCTAATTTTCTCTCATTTAAAAAGACTAGAGGTGAAGTGAAAATTGTGATTACATTATTTGCATCTGAATACTTCTACGAAAAAAAAAGTTGACCGTTTCATCGAGTTCTAGAAAACAACCATTTACACATGTCAAAATGATTCGCACATGTGAGATAACCTAACGAAGACAGACCACGCGAAAGAGGGAATCCTCACGCAGTCTATGGAGATACTCCAGAACTGCCTTGTAAACGTGTCAGGAATATGATGCACAATGATATTTATTTTCTACTATAATCGACGTGAAAGAATATTCTCAAAGCCTCTGTGATTTAACGGTAATCACTCTTCTGGTGCTTGGTGTAATGTCGTCTTGTTAACGTTAGAGATGTTCTGTTTAGTAGACGGCAGTTCCCATTGCATGCATATAGCTCTTGACAATCTCAGTTCAAAACATGTTTTTGCTCAGTAAATAACTGTCGGTGCAAGTTAGCTGAACAAGCTTGGGACTATCATTTCAATAGAATGTCAAAGGATACGACAGCAACACAAAACGAAACCTTAGTGCCCATATTATCGAACGCGGTCTAGACCAGGTTTAGCTCTAAAACGCGAGTTTAACCTTAAACAGTATTATGGAAAGTAGTTTTACTATAAACTGTCTGGACCTGGTTTTTGGTCTGCCTGCTTTCTATAATATAGTTTTTGCTAAACGAATAGTCTGGGTTTCCGTAAACCAAGACTTACCTTAATTCAAGTCTACACTAAACCACATCCGATAATATCGGCCCGCGTTTCTGTTAGGTGTCCGGACCAGGCCCTGAGATTACGAAACGTTTCTGAGTACGATTTCATGCTCAACACAAAGTTTTGTTCACAAATCATCATATAAAATCTGAGCTTGAGCATGAAATCGTACTCAAAGGTGTTCGTAACCTCGGCGCCTGAATACCAAACATGGATGCTCAAAAATAAATCTGGACACCCAGGGTGAACGTGTCCTGCCAGGATCCTGGGACACCTAACTATTTTGCTGTGTACAATCACATTCGATCTCGCCTTACATGTTTTAATACGAATTCGTAGGGCATCCGAGATGACTACAGTGTACAACAGATTAATTTATATTTGAGAATGTTTGCTGCATTAGAGCATGTGCGTATGTGCCACACACTGTCCTGTCCATCATGACAAAAATAACCCCAATATTTTATTAGATCATTTCACTCTGTCGTACCTATTCTTAGATTCATGTAAAATATGATATGTCGATATATTTATACGTATGATTATTCCTATTTGCTATACCATGAAATGGTGTGGCATGATTATTTATTTCATAATTAATTTTCCATTTTGTTTTCTTCATAATCTGCTTAATATTCAATAAGTGTATGTCTGGTAATTAAACAACCGATGCAGACTGTGTACGAATATCTCGTATGTCGAAAGTAATATTCGTGCGTTTTGCTAGATACAGCCCCCAGCAAGCTAGCATATATAATTGTATTTCTTCTAAAGAAATAACCAACCATACATTTTTTTTCCTAGTTAGTATTACAAGTATCACTAATTCATCTACCGCCATCAATATATTATATAAACATTCCCATCATAGAATATTTGATTTTTTTTTTATTGTGCCCATTACCGTTACATCATTCTTAGGTACATGCCACTGGATAGTAGATCGAATCTATCAATAATTTGTTTTATTAAAAATATATCCTTTTTATATTAAATATTATTATTTGATATAATAATATGATAATACAATACGTAAGATAGTAAAAATATCTTTCAAATAATATATTGAATTTCCACCCAGTCGTCTTCTACTAGTATATATATTTAATAAAAATGAAAATATTGATAGATTCGACCTACTATCCAGGGGCAAGTGCCTGTGCATCATCTATTGTATTCAACATTAATTGTATGCCTCGTGTTTCAATGAAGGCCATGATTCGATACTATATATTTATCAATATACAATTCTTTCTGGCAAACGAATGCTCCCACCGCCACGTGTATATTGTTATAACTCTCTTGATTAATTAATACTCATTTGTTTTTCCTGCATACTTAACCAGTGCTATTATAGATAAATTATGGACTTTTTATTTTATATTATGTCCGTTCTATAAGGATCAATTAGTACAACTGACATCCAGAATTTATTTCCGGTTTAACATATATGGTGGTGTGTGTATATATATACTCAACAAAATTAATTAGGGGCCAGTAGGATTTTTGGACATTCAATTATAGATAAAAGCAAACTTTCACAGCAGATTGACCCATATAATGAACAAACTATTTCCTATCTGAGATAACTTACGTCTGATATTTGTTTCACCCAAAAGTACTGGGTATCGTTTCACAGAGCTCACTTAGCCGATAAGGGACCATAGCACTCTCTTAGCAATGTATTAGCTATCGGCAAAGAGAGTGCTATGGTCCATTAGCGGC
>JAULBP010093732.1:0-11804 GCA_032355345.1 Lepetodrilus pustulosus | reverse complement strand
GTCTGTGCAGAGACATGCCCACGCGGAACATGGAGACAACACATCCTTTCCCCAGAGTGTCACCAGTTAAATGTCAAGATTGATGGGTTTCAAGGTCGGGTCACGGCAGCATGATGTTTGACAAACGCTATGGCTGACAACTCTTTGCAGAATTCTTCCATCACGATTATGGCTTCCAATTGACTTTGGTCATCAAATCTGCAGAAAATAAACCTAAGCATCAGATTGAATAATAAATTGAATCAAATAAGGTGAAATATTCCTCAAATGGAGTTTTTTGATTAACTTAATAGCAATAATAATAATAATACAAATGTGTTAATAACCCACCACTCACAATCAAAAATAGTATCCTAATGCTACAAATTACTACCCTTGTAATTAATTACATTATACCAAACCCCAACAGAATTGGAAAAAGATGTGTCAAACAGAAGGAGGTAGGACTGCCACCAGGTGCACATGTACTGAACATATTACAGGATGGGGGGTGGGGGTGGGGAGAGCGAGAGAATATACATTATGAAATGCTACTCGTTCAAAACATGTGAGAAAAACATACATGGATGAAGCAACTATCTATTATACTTTATTATTTACATGGTATTGTATGTCTTATCTTCAGTCATGTGTGGCATACATTGCTAACACTTCAGTTAGTACCCAGAGGTGTTAAGACATCTACACACTGAATATGTATCATATGCCTAACATCATAGCATTTTCAACTAACTAATCACTTTCAATGACCACACATTTTGTGGAGCATCATTGATTGGACAACCCTGAGGGCAATTGGTGTGAACACTGGGGGCAATGGGTGTGAACACTGGGGGCAATGCTAGTTTAAGTCAATGCCCCATGAAAAATCCATCCATCAAGTTATGTTTCATAAACTTATTCATTAACGAGGACATCGGCATATTGCGTCCATGTCATAAAATTCTCTTTTATGAAATCGTGGGAACAAAGAGAAATAACTGTCACACGAACTATCTTTGTCCAATTCAATTACTACGCCACTTTTATTACCGATGATAAAAGCTGTCTGTTGGAAAATGATCAGGATTTCAAAACAGTAATCAAACAGCACATTTCAAACGCACATCAGGACATCAAACGCAATTCTCCCCTCTTGAGAATTAGGATAAATATTATTCTTGACAATTCGTCCAAGTATGACCGTGTGGGAAACAGTGGGAAGGACCAAGAATGATCATCAGACACGAATATATCAGTCATAATTCCAAAACTTCACAAATAATACCACCTGTTATCATACGAGAGGAAATGAAATCACAGCTTACAAAATTTACTTTTTATCATGGATGAATTAACTTACATCTTTCATGTTATAAAACAATTGAACAGTTGGGAGATTCAAATGGAATACTACATAAAATGGCTGATGAGGGAATTGTTTTAAACAGGTTCGGACTGAATGACAATTGTGTGTGCTACTGGAAGATAAAAGTGACGAGGTAAACAATTTAATATCAATGGTTGCCTATGTTGAGTGGCAGGATATAAAAATAATGAAATGCTGTGACAATGAATATGGATATAGAATATGAATGAAGCGGACAAGTTATCAAAAAGCACTTAGTTTAAAGCAGAAAAGGCAATCAAATCAAATTGTGGCATAACATTTAAATATATTGTTCTTGATCAGTATTTCAACATGGTTGTTTTTTACTGTAATTATCTATATTGAAGTGGACTCCTTACCAAAGAGTCAATACTTTAGTGATAATCATAATATACAAATGATATATAATAAACAAATAACATCTATAATCTAGTAACAATAAAATGTAGTAATATATTAATCTAGATCTAATAAGAGGCACATGTTAAACAATAATCAATCTATATGGTTGAACATAAAAACTATTACAAATAAAGAGAACACGTAATGACTAGAAGCATGCACATCAAACATGATTCCAAGCTGCCGGCAAAGCTGTTTCAGGGAAGACTTACCCGTCCAGATCATTCTTAACTAGCGAGATCCTGATACTGACAAAACAAACAAACAAACAAACAAACAGGCTGTTAGTAGGAAACAAACATGGACATTGCTGAATATTTTGGGGATAAAACAAAATCCCAATTTTTAGTAATATGGAATATCTTGAATTAATCATGAAAACACCATGTGGAACACCCTCTCCCAACAGTTCGTGCTATTCAGTATTATCATAGTACTCAGCGAAGATAGTATTTCAAAGCTGATGACCCTGTGGGCAGAGGTTGCCTGTGGAATAGTTGAACAGCAATAACAGCCAACATATCTTGTCGTATAATATCATTTCACTATAAAAAAAGGGACTGGTGGCAATGACCTTAACTTTAATACAAGAAAACATACATTCTAATGAAAAAAAGTGAACTATTTGGAGATTCATAATGTCATCTAGTGATGTTATTGCAAGAACTCAAAATACATCAGTACAACTGTGATCAGCAAAAGATGAGAGCTATCTGCTCGTACAATTAATAAAAAACATTTTGTACTCAGAAGTGGTATGGCCATGACCTTCAACCTAGCTGCAAAATATGTAGTAGTAGCACGCAATAGAACACATTCTTGAGGTACATTTTCATAGTTGCTTGTTCAGATATATGTTAAACCATTCAGCATACCGGTAGCTAACATAACACACCATACAAGTCCAGTACCTTCAATAGATCTCATCCTGTTAAATAATAGCTACTTGAGATGACCGCTATATTTAATAGGAGCAAATAAATAACTTTATCTAAGCAGAGTACTGGTCTTGGAAACAGTTACGAGTAATTGACAACAATATGCTTTCTATACTAATCAGTTTGCAAATGTATGATAGGTTTGAGATTGATAGCTGTGTTATAACAAATGTAGGTGAGATTAGTCCTAGGTTCTATGTGTAGGTAACGGTTACCAAGATGGGAATTGTAATCATGTCAATTACTGCTACTCAAAAGTCCAATTGACATTAACAATCTAAGGTCAGGTTACTATTAGGAGACACATTTACATAACAGCATTACAGGACCCGTCTAGAAAGACGTACAGTATTACCAAAGGCTGTACATTTGATATGCTAGAAATTACTAATATTCCGAGGTTGTCAGTCACCAACATAATGTTGTTCTATATTTTCAGAGTGAACTGTCTGGCCTGCAGACAGATGGGTAGAAAGATAGACAGATAGACAGACCTAATTGGGAGGCCAATGTGCATCCTATGGAGCCCTGTGAAGACTAATAAAAGCATTGCCATTGTAAACATACAGAGAACATGATTTAAAGTCTGTACAAATTCTATTCCAAAGTTTTAAATTTTGTCACCATTTTCTGATTCTTGTTAGATTGCAGAATTCCTGTCTGAAAACATCTAAACTTCTCAAAGTTAGAGCCATCAGTAAATTTCACAACCAAATATATTTATTCAACACTATATCATCTCCTTTGTGAACAGAATGGGTGGGGAAGTTCATTTACATAAATTCTGATTAAAAAAAAAAAGGTGGAAAACAAATAGTTCCAAATAAGTTATCATGGATGATGAAAGACAAACAGTTGCTTTGAGAACAGGCAAGTTACATTGTACTTTGCTGCAGTATTGATCATGTAAATCTACCCCTATGTACAGACATGCCTTGCCATAATGAAACACAGGAAAGCCTTTGATCAAATGGATTGCTTCATGACCAAAAAACACATCCTTGATCTTTGACAACATTTGCAAATGCTAACAACAGATGAAAATCAACTAGCATGAGGGAATCACACTGATATATTAGTGTTAATGAACCAAACCAACGAGGAATGCTTCGGAATACATTCTGTAACAAGTATTGCTACAGACACCTCCCCATGTACACCACGCCATCACAGACAAATCACAGCATACAGTACTGGCTACGTGCATCTAGTGTGCATGTTGGCTATCAGGGTGTTTCAGCTAATTGGGCTGTTTACTGTAGGAAGAAAACCTGCCACAACTGTGCAATATGGTAACTGGTGCAATTAATCCAAGAATAATAACTGAGACATTGCATCCAAAGCTTCCACAAATATGTGAGCGACTATCGTCAACTGAATATAACATGCAGTGTGCCCAGATGAACTTCAAACACTGTCAACTAGCCTGTGCCCTACCTGACACTACTAGCTATTGTCCTACCCTGACACTACTAACTACTGTCCTACTCTGACACTACTAGCTATTGTCCTACCCTGACACTACTAGCTACTGTCTTACCCTGACACTACTAGCCACTGTCCTACTCTGACACTACTAGCTACTGCCCTACCTGACACTACTAGCTACTGTCCTACTCTGACACTACTAGCTATTGTCCTACTCTGACACTACTAGCTACTGCCCTACTCTGACCCTACTAACTATTGTCCTACTCTGACCTTACTAACTACTGTCCTACCCTGACACTACTAACTATTGTCCTACCCTGACACTACTAGCTATTGTCCTACTCTGACACTACTAGCTATTGTCCTACCCTGACACTACTAGCTATTGTCCTACCCTGACACTACTATTGTCCTACCCTGACCATACTAGTTACTATCCTACCCACACTCCATATACAAGTAGGCATGATTTTTCCCTCAATAGTATGTCACTTTCACAATCTGATAAAGTCAAAACCCATCTGCTAACATAACGAAATATGACATGTCTTGAAGAAATTGCAATCAAATATTAGACATAGATCATTTTCTTACAAGATTGAATATTAATGCTTTGCGGGAATATTTCACCCATAGGTGATTACTTTCTTACAAGAAGATTGATTGAATTATTGTTTTACATTGCAGTGGGAATATATCACCCATAGGCGACGACTACAAGAAGAGGATCGAAGAAAAAAACAAAGCTGGTCATACAGTTTTTTTTCTATGGGTACTCATCTGAATTGGCAAACATGTCCTACAAAGAAAATAAACACTATCTGTTGGACTACTAGCAGTAGCAGAATACCTGCAAAAACCTAAACATAAGTGTTTACTACAGTCGTCCTTCATCCTGGCCAGTCATCTCTGTAGTGTATTATCTAGTTAGTCAGTTCTATTGGCTTAATAATCGTCCACGTCATTGCAATCAGTCGTGGCCATTATACATATTATACATGGTACATTCAACTCTCCCTCGACAGACAGTAGAAACAAACCAATATCGACTCTTTACTGCGCTGTGTTTGTACAGCAATTACAAATCCCACAGCTAAATATTTCACATAATTGAATCATTTTGGTTCTAAGCAGCAGATGAGACATTCTACTTATAGGACCATTTGGTAAGATATTCCTAGTGTATCTATAGAAAAAGTTCTTTGTAACCAGTCTGAGTGTGTCTGTCTGTTTGTGTGTATGCATTTATGTGTATGTATGTATGTATGTGTGGCGTGTCTATCTGTCTGTCTGTCTGTCTGTATGTATGTTTGTGTGTGTGTGTGTGTGTGTGTGTGCATATGTGTGTGCATGTGTGTGTGTGTGTGTGTGTGTGTGTGTGTGTGTGTGTGTGTGTGTGTGTGTGTTTGTGTGTGTTTGTGTTTTAAATATCCCAACAGCTATTGGGAATAGCTAGATATTAGGAAATTCTACATTATTGGTAATAACTAGATACATGTATTGGTATTTTCAATGCCACATATTTCTGCATGTTGTGTAGCAGTATATTTTGGACATACACCCAATGATGTCAGGGTCAGGTATCGACACACGGCATTGATGGCGAAGTCACAGCCATAGGATTAAAGTTTAACGCACAATGTCACAATATTGCCAGCCCCTTTGTAATCAAGGGTTTCTCATTTTATTCAGAATTGCCAATTCCACATCAAAGATTTTAACTATATTCTCCTGCATGCGGCCGAATGATTTGATGCCCCCACTAATCAGCGTCATTTCAAAAATCATGCCACAAGGCAGTTTTAATACTCCGTTCCCCATCAAACAAGCAATTCATCTCAGTATTGTGTGACAGTATCATGTCTCTCTTTCTCTATAACATGGTGCATCTAATGTCAAACACAATTTGGGGGGTCTCCACTGAGCTATCGCAGTCAATAGGCAATAACGGTATAGCCTTGGGGAAGAACGTAACGATGTCGAGGTGAAAAAAATAATATTGCTTTTTGCCCATTTGTCAAAATTTTGTTGTACTATTGTTCAACCTTCACTGAAATTCTATGGCTTAATTTCTCACTGAGCTGCATTTTAACAAAACATCGTTCACATTCATCTATCTTCGGCTGTTAGGATGAAACCTTTTGATATTTTTGTTTCAAGTTAGCCTAGGGCGCTATGTGATTGAGAATTGACTGTCGGCATTGACCTGTACAACCTCATTGTCAATAACAATCACTGCGGACAAACAATCACCACTTTCTTGCTATCAGAATTTTCATTGCAGATATGCCGAAATGGGAAATCATGGGCAATATTGTAAAAAATCGTAAATTAATACAAAAAATATTTTATGTGTTGAATAGTTTTTGAAGACTAGGATTGACAATTTCAATGACAAACATGATAACTGTGAGTATCCAGTCTAATCTACGCAGTATCGGGTGAAACTGATGACGACCAACTAGATGAAAGTTGCTATGACTACGGCAGGAAGTGAACATGACATCATGTGACTTGAAGATAACTTTTTAAATGACAGACTAGAAAAAGGTCACTCAAATCCATTTTCGAAATGGCTTTCAATCTGCTTCCGAACAAAGCTTGTGTGCGAGTTAATATTTGATAAAACTTGTAATCTGTACAAAAATAATTAATAGACAAACAGCTAAAAGTCACAAAAGCCCATGTTATATTTTAGAACAGTTCTGAAACGTTCTGGCTCCAATGTTACAAAACCTTTTTAGGTATGGTTTTATGCTCCTCTCTTTATGGAGATTTTATGCTCCTCTCTTTATGGAGATTTTATGCTCCTCTCTTTATGGAGATTTAGGAACAAAACTGTAAGTCGAGCATGAACACATATTCAAAAAACATTTGTAAATTTTGAGCTGGAAAAACATGTTTTATTGAAATCTTTATTACTATTAGTCAAGATTTAAATCAGTAAAATTTTGAATCCATATTGTCTTCACCACAGAAAAAAATAAACGTTTATGGTTACATGTAAATACATGACAAAATAGGAAATATATTGTTAGTAGATCTATAGGACGATTATTATTGCAGTATTAATAGACATGCACTAGATTTCTGGCTGATTATTAGTTCCTGGTTCATACCTAGCATGGATCTTCTGTTTCCTAGAGAAGACAGGGTCAAATGCCATGACAATACATTCAATAAAGTTCATGCTTACAGATGGCATTTTATTTTCGTTAAACTCACATACTCATGCATAAAATAATTATAAAATTCATTCTCATTCAAATGCAAAAGTTGCAGGAAAATGCATTAAAATGCATGACATTAACAATTTGTGACATAAATCATGCAAAATACTGACATTGGAAATTGATGACAAATTGAAATGGGGCGACAGGAAGTTATCGAAAGTAAAACTACATTGGGAATAACATCATTATTCATGATTAATAAACAAAAAAACTTGAATCATTATTATCAAAAGCAAAACTATCGAACAAACTTTACTCCAAAGTCTCGAAAAATATGCGTATATGCTTATGCATGAAGAAACAGAATATTGATAATGACAGTCTGAATAAACTTGCTTAGTCTACGACGACGAATAGCCTACAGTACTGATCTGCATGATTAGTTGATCGTCTGTTTGTGATCACACTTGGCAATCTTTAAAAAAATCAACAGACTACTGCTACCAAACTTTAAAAAGTGAGATAAACCTTGTTGAACACTGTATGTCACCTGTAGAGAATAATGAATACAACTTGTGTATCATAAATATTCGGTGCACTGAACACACAAGTCAACCATTGCAGCTCTAGTAGAGACGTTTAAAACTTCGAAGCTTCAATTGGGTCACTGTTGGTTGTATAAAGCAGCAGACTTTTGCGAAATGATTACTTTCTTTCAATATTCTTTGTCATCAATTACCAATGTGGCAGCATGCAAACTCAAGACATCATTCCTTGTTTTAATCTAAAAGCTCTAGATTGCCTACTATACCTGTGTATTGAGTCCATCACTCCCAGCAACTGTTTCCTAGCAACCACCAGCTTGTCGCTGAAGTGAGGCTCCGTCTTCAGATAGGACTGGATTTCACTGGCGAGCTTTAGTACACAATCGGCCAATCAGAGAACATCCATCAGAGGCAATATACAATTACACATGATACGAAAGAAAAATTACGCTTAATTCCAAATTTAGGCAAAATTCTGAAGAGCATTTTTGCTGAAAAATCCAACATTCAATGCAGATATGTGTATTCACTTCCAAATATAGCGATTATGACCCCCCCAAAAAAAAGAAAAATGTTTCTATATCATTTATGAAACATTGATTCATCAACATTGTGAACTAACTAAGCATCAACCCTGAACATACTGGATGTAAGCTGGAGACAAGCACCATGTACAGCTACAGATCAATGGACAGTGTCGGGTCTCTACATCAACCCTGGGTATACTGATGAAGGAGACACTGAGAGGTAAGTGTCCTTCATGTACAGGGGGAGTGCCAGAGTGAGAGAGTGCCAGTGTTGCTCACCTTCTGCAGGACAGCGGGCAGAGTGCGGACACGGTCTGCCACGGGGAGGAATGGGTCCAGCAGGTACTCGTGGACATTAGGGTGAGGCACCAGAGCCAGGCGGGACAACACAGAGCTCAGCACCAGGTTGATGGAGTACGTCTGTGCATGGAGAAACACACGTCAGAATGGTAACCTTGTATCAGTTGGAAGTCACTGATAAAATGGGATGTGGTACATTGACACAGTAAATGGCTAGTAATAAACCTTTCAATGTATCAACCATACCAATCGTAATTAACACTTTCTCATATTTATAGAAGACCCACCCACACACAGCAATGTTCCAATTCTCAGCGCAAAACTGTTTTTGAATACGATTTCATGCTAAAGTTAAGTTCATAAATCCCCAAATAAAATTTGAGCTTGAGCATGATATTTTACTTAAAAGTTTTGTAATCTATGGGCCAGGGGCCGTATTCTCGAAACTTCTTAACTTGCGAACTTTTCAGTGAGAAAATATTTCTTCACAAATTAACATAAGAAGAAAACCAGTTTGGCAAAATCTTAGTACCTGTACTTACAAACTTCTTAGGACTTACGAAGTTTCGAGAATACAGGCCCAGGACATTACTATTCCAGGTGTGATACACAGATGTCCTGATAGGGCATGTAATCCTAGTACTGAAGATAGCATAACTGTAACACACTGTTACACATACAGGATTCATCATACTATCCAGAAGTATTTCAAAGACTATTTAGCACACTTTTAAATACACAAAGTGACAATGCAACTTATACATTATGATGGTCAATCAGACAAGCAATACCCTAAGACTTTCCTAAAGGTTACTATGGTGTGTGGCACTGCCAGTCTAAGCCCACCTATGGTGTGTGGCACTGCCAGTCTAAGCTATGGTGTGTGGCACTGCCAGTCTAAGCTATGGTGTGTGGCACTGCCAGTCTAAGCTATGGTGTGTGCCACTGCCAGTCTGAGCCAACCTGTTTCAGCAGAGAGTTGAGTCTGCCCAGCAGCATGTGCAGGAAGTCCCCCTCGTAGAAGACGTCCATGTGGTACTGGTCAAGCTGGACGGGTTTCTCCGGCCACCCCCACGGTCTACACGCCTGCTCCATATAGCTGAACTGTGGACATCATCAAACACATCATCATACAGCTGAACTGTGGACATCATCAAACACATCATCATATAGCTGAACTGTGGACATCATCATACAGCACATGATGGCATGGTTATAGTCACATAAAGACTGCCATTGACCAGTACCAAGCATGGTTCCTGGACACAGAGGTAGTAGCAGAGCTCAGACAAGGAAACTCAAAAAGGAGGAATTACCCAATTCTCAACATGGTGCTGGATATCTTTTCATCCCACTTGTCTTGTTCCCTTCGTCTTGGTAGGTGTTGCCAGTCTATATTGTTGCCTGTTTTTGTTTTGTTTTTATCTACATGTTTTGGCATGTATTATTGTTATGTGGTGCCTATACCTATTTCCTACTGATGATGCCTACTATTCTAGTTGCCTACTTGCTGCCTATGTGCCTACCTGTCTTGTAGCATCCCTCAGATACATGTCATAGCCGCTGTCTGCCGTCTGATATGAAGACTTGGCCTCTTCTGGGAGGATCATCAGAAAACTGCCGCCACAATACAAACTCTAGTAAAACCATCTGAATACAAGCTCTAATAATACCAGAACACATCTGAATACAAACTCCAGTAATAACTAAAAAAACATCTGACACATCTGAATACAAGCTCTAATAATACTAGAAAACATATGTGTACTAGAAAAGTTCGAAAACACCCGACAAATCTCGGTATCATGCCGAATTCTTATGACTGAATTAGAAAAGGCAAAATTGCTACAATTCAACATCAATGAGGATTAAAAGAATATTGAAGTAAGTATACATGTAGAACAATCAAGTTTGCACACACAATTATCAAATTAATACTCTTAATCTAAAGTAATAAGTGGAAAGTGTTTTAAAAAACACACAATTACCTATTAACCACTTTGTGGACTTCTGGTCTTGAATACAAAGCTGAAAAGAGAAAGAAACTATTTAAAGCATATTTTATTAGTGTATTTGTCACAGTTCTAGTATAATATCTCTACTAGTATCACATCACACATCACTAATTGATGCTCTCAGACACTAATATCTTATTCAACTTATAAAATTATCTAATTTTGGCGCAGGTCTTTATCTGAACTTGTGAACAAGTAAAAAGTAACGCTTCAGAGATCTAAATCAATCTGGCTAGGCCGGGTTTAAATGTATTTACAAACTTATATATGATGTGGCTATGCACTGTAAGCCGTGACCCACATCTAGCGCTAATGATGCTGTCAGGCTGTTACACACTCCTCCTACTGAAACAAGAGGTACCAGACATCAAGGACCTATAAATCAACTTACAAGAATTTCCAATCTATTTTTAATTCATTTCTTCCGCGAAGACTAACATAGCAAAGCAGAAATCTCATTTTGACCTCCATGAACACATTTCAATGTAAATTTCGTCCTGAAAGAGAGGCATTCGCTGTCAATCAGGCCAGTGGTGAAGACAAATCTCCGATCGCAATTTACGCATTTTAGGACAAATTCCACCTGTCGTTGTCAAGACCAGCGCAACGTATGAAAACAGCCTGTGCTGGCTCTTTGTACTAATCATTAGGAAGCTCCTCGGTCGACGTCACGACTTATTCCAGCCAAAAGAACAGATAATTAGACATAATTTGATAGGATTCCGTGAGATTGTTGGATGCAATGTTTGCGGTGAGACCCACGCTCAAAACGTAAGCAAACAGAATGGTAAGTGTTAACACAATCATGGTGGCAAGGATAGATGTGCTAGAAGGGCCACTACACACGCAACCATGGCAACCATGCACCACAGTGATGCTGAGTTTGAATCCTGCCCGGGTTGCTGGTATTGTTGCCATGCAGTGCGATGTCTGTAGAGAGTCAGTACTTCTGTGGGTAATTGCTTCAACTGGCATTATGACATCCTACGACCATCACAAGCACTATGACATCCTACGACCATCACAAGCACTATGACATCCTCCTACCATCACAAGCACTATGACATCCTACGACCATCACAAGCACTATTACATCATACGACC
>JAULBP010093722.1:0-11804 GCA_032355345.1 Lepetodrilus pustulosus | reverse complement strand
TGTTTTAGTGGACACGCGCCAAATATTTGACACACACACACACACACATTTCTATGAGTGATGGTTATTGTAGGTTGGGTCCCGCGAGCATTTATTCGATAGATCTGCCTAACAATGGCATGGATTCAGACTTGCACACGATTTATTCTGCCCGATTTTGTAAGATAGATAGATATGTGTGTTAAAACCAAAGACGATTTTGATCAGCTGTTGATGATCCGAGTACGAAACGCGAGAATAGCTACAATTTAGAGGGGTTTTGCTTACCTTATCAGCCTATGTAACGGCAGATACTACTAGTATTAATAGTCTTTAGTGCAACTAATGGCCATTACCTGTTCATGTTGTTATGCGGGTGGAGATTTCGTCTGGAAACATGCTAGATAGAACTAATATTTACTCGATGAACTTAAGCTGTGTTCACACTAAAATCACTTTCAAATCGAATTCCCGAATTCGATCCGATTGTGATCACATGTTTTCACTCTTTCTTGAAATGGCTTGAAATCGTCCAATATATTGTTTACTACAGAAGCGGCCGTAAATATGAAGCGACTGTATATAGTACGAAAGCTATTAATAGTAACAACAGCCCTTTGTCAGCACTCGCAGGTTAATATTTCACGTGTCCTAATAGTAATAACGTAGCGCAGTTTGAAAAAAATTAATGGAATGCATGTAAAATGCCTTGACAATTTGATAGCGAATACATTTTCCACTATTCGATGAAACGGAAGTATGCGCGTCATCTAAATCGGTTTAAGGTCGTTTCAAACCGGTTTAAGACGTGAGTGTGAACACGGCTTTGGTGACGACAACACAGACGGCAATATCTGGTGGTGACTTCCCTTTTTTACCTACATATGGTACCCTGTTAATCATAATCATGCTATCCTTCGTATCGCCGTACACGCTAGACAATGCACGTGCAGTTGCTACTTTTCATTGGTCAAATTAGAGCGCCAAAATTAGCGCGGTACCCAGTGTAAATGGAGACAAGCAATGTACATTTTATTTTATTTTTGTGAACTTCAATTGGATAATAAAATTATAACTTCAATTGGATAATAAAAATATAAAGAAGTGAATAATTACATAAAGTTGTATGTTTGAGGAGGTAACAATCAAAACAATTTTTTGGTAAAGCAAATTATGTTGAAAAAGAGAGATATTTAATTCATTATGTCCTTGCCTTGTCCTTTAATCAAATATGCGTATTCATATTGTATCCACTGGTGTTAAACTGTCAACTTACCTCTCGCTATCGTTGCCTGATTCTGCTGCCGATCTGCAAATGAAATATAATAACAATGGTAATAGTAATTGTAATAGTAATACACGATGTCACCTCCCTGGTATACAAACAAGCTGTTATATCTCCAACCACATAATATTATGTGCAATATGTATTTTATCATATACCTCTCACTGATATGACGCATTTTAAATATGCGATATTGCTCAGTAGACGATTGCTATATTTTCTGAAGCGATCAGCAAGCCCATATGATGGGCCGAAAATCCATGATAGCGAACACGTTTTCCACCATTTGATGAAACTCAAGTATGCGCATCATCTAAATCGGTTTAAGGCCGTTACAAACCGGTTTAAGACGCGAGTGTGAACACGGCTTTGGTGACGACAACACAGACGGCAATATCTGGTGGTGACTTCCCTTTTTTTAACTACGTATGGCACCCTGATAATCACAATCATGCTATCCTTCGTATCGCCGTACACGCTAGAGAATGCACGTGCAGTTGCAACTTTTCATTGGTCAAATTAGGGCGCCAAAATGCGCGCG
The DNA here is from genome assembly GCA_032355345.1 of Lepetodrilus pustulosus. NCBI lineage: Eukaryota > Metazoa > Mollusca > Gastropoda > Lepetellida > Lepetodrilidae > Lepetodrilus > Lepetodrilus pustulosus. Next base: position 9,999 of record JAULBP010093722.1, on the reverse strand, counting down.
GTACCCAGTGTAAATGGAAATATTTTATTTCTTTGAACTTCAATTGGATAACAAACATAAAAATAAGTGAATAATTACATAAAGCTGTATATGTTTGAGGAGGTAATAATCAAAACTATTTTTTGAAAGCAAATTATGTTGAAAAAAATAGATATTTAATTCATTATGTCCTTGCTTGTCCTTTAATCAAATATGCGTATTCATATTGTATCCACTGGTGTTAAACTGTCAACTTGAAAAAAATATTAAACAAACATTATTCAGGAACAATATATTTTATGAAAACAATTCTGAGATGACAGATATAGATGCAAGTATGCATTCACATTTTCCAAATAATAATGATTTCAAATAATTACTGTTACTACATGTAAATCCTCCAGGATGACTTGCGCTCAATAATGCCAACAATGAGTATTACTGGTCATCATTGCCCTTGGTATTAATGCACCCGCCTTCACATTTACACAAGGTTGTGCATCAGTCAATGGCGTGATTTCATTTGCACTTTCCCATGCATGTCCTCATACAGCTGCAGCACATGCCACTGAAGCGTAACCGAGTCATCCACAGTGGTTGCCATGTACTGGTGCCAGTCCCACTTAGTCGGTGATTTCCTGCTGGACTGAGGTGGCCTGTTTCCAGTAGAAAGTTGCTTGTAGTAGCACTCACTTTTCATGCTGGATCAGTGCAGCTTGGGTAGCTGGGATGTTTTTCAGCAACATGCCTGCCATCATTGACACCAGCTACACAACATACTCTGTACATGAGTACAATGAAGTGTTCGATCCACTGCATAAATACGGAATTGAAACTGAAGCTGTCAGGGTCGTACATTAGGACCACTAGTGTGTTGGAGGTCCGGTGTGCTGTTCCAGGCTGGCCAGACGGTCTTCTTGGCACATCCAAGCAACCATGAAGTTGTGTCAAAAAGCATTAAGCTGTGGAATATTTAGACTGTCAATAGTCTCAGAGGATGAAAGTAAATTATTTTCAATAAATTCTACTGATGTATACTATTTGAATATGAAAGGGGCCTCTGAATTTCTTTAACCCCTGTTCCCAAGAAAATCTAGACTTGCTTTTGTCCATAGGAGATATTTCGAATAGGAGTATTAGAGAACATGGTCTGTGGGAGAGACTACTTGGGGACTATATAATGGCATTCTTCTTCCAATGCATCTGACAATTTATGAAGGGTACCTGAAGTCTGTTGTTGTACGAAATTACTCGTTTTTTTAAATAATACAGAGCTATATGTAATAATATGTTATCTATTTATAATATAGCCGAGTTCCAGCTAGGCTGCTCACAGGCGCATCATATTATTACCCCGGTCAATGGATGTGTGCACTCAATTCCTTCTCAACTTTTTAAAAGGTTATTGGCTCTTCAGTAATTGTGTTGAGTATAATTCCGTAAATGACATTGCATGGTTGTCGTGCTGCCGATGACGTCTAGAATGGTAGTTGCTGTTCTTGCTGTTATGCCTGGATGGAAACCGTTTCTCAGATGTGACCATTGTGGACCAGGATGTGACTTGTGGATGTTCAGATCTTGTAGTACTAGTATATGACAGTCTAACATCCTGAGTATCCTTTCTCGAAGCATTCGTATCTACTACGAGACCATAAGCACTCTCGTAGCAATCTCGTAAATACATGGCGATCATGGTATCTTTCACAAAGCAGTGCATATAGCTATCGGCAAACAGAGCGCTATGATCTCATAGTGGATATGAGAGCTTCGAGAAATGATATCCTGACCGCTTTCTATATGTTTAGGAATATTAACTACAACACTTCCCATGTCAACAGCCATCCTTCGAAACATAGTACATTATGCCTACTTTAACATCCATCAAGCATATCGTTTGTGTTTCGAGAATGGTCAACAATGGACAATCGTTGTATTGCCAAACCAGTTAAGTTTCAAAGTTTAATCATGCCCTCAAAAGCTTCGTGAAATCTTTCCAAAGGTCTTGATGCATTATACGAACGTCTTTTATGCATTCTGACGGTGATTCTCTAATTCTCCTACTCAGTTGCTTCTTGGAAAGGAATGGGTCAAAAATAAGTTTTTGTATGCATCAATATATATTGTTTATAACAATTCCTCCGATTAGGTCTAGGAACAATCTTTAGTTTTCAATAAGACTACTCATATTATGTGCTTAAATATGGTTTCTCTCTAAAATATATCCAAATTAGTCAAACGAACATCAATGATCTGCAATAATTATATCGTAGCCTTTCCAAGCTTTACCCAAACTTCAGATAGACCCTCCAAAAAACGCATATAGTATCGTCAAACTTTTTTGTCTAAATTAGTCCTAATGAAACCGAGTAGTGACTGCTATACCAGGGTATCGTTTCTTAAAGCTCTCATATCCACCAACAAAGCTCTCATTCCACTAAGAGACCATAGCGCTCTCGTACATGCACGAGCGCCATGTAATAGAGATCGCTACGAGAGTGCTTATGGTCTCGTAGTAGATACGAGAGCTTCGACAGACAACACGCAGAGTACTATACAGTGGAGTGGAGTGCCACACATGGTGGATTCAGTGGAGCGAGGTTTATTAAAAGTTATATCTTCGTGACACACATCGTATAATGAGGAAATTGCAGGATGTTCGACATAGGATTGATTATACTTACGCATGCTGCGAAATTACGAAACTTTGACCCAATATTCAATAGACATATGACCCGATATCGAATATCCGTGATTATACTATGCATGTATAATAACCAACTGATGCTAGTTATTATATGGTGGTAAAGGTCATGGGCTCAAAGCGAAAAAACCCAGAAACGTACCGCGTGACCAGAAAACTAATTTGTTTGGAAGCTGATTTGAAGAAAGCGAATAAGTTGAAAGGTCATTAATGTTAAACCAGCTTGCAGAAAAATACTAGGGATGAATTTCAACAATCTATAAAAGCACTGTCAATGGACATGGGACTAATAGCCAAGAAAATGTTCTTACCAAGATATGGGACCTTTTGGTTTGGGGATATGGCGACTTACCTGGCGGAAACATAGAACTTCAAATAGTTTGCGAATTCTATACGGTACTGGTTATTCAATAAGGAATGCTATGACAAATTAACAACACTCAATGCTGTATGACTACGTACAATCTTATATAACGTATTTGTTTTATCTATTTCCAGTTCCAACCCAACCCTTGGGCTACAAATGGACCGCCCCAGTATCCCATGACGACAATGACTCAGATGGCGGGCGGAAATTCCTGCATGGCACCTCAGAGTAATCTCCCTTCCTTCATGGGACTGGCGCACCAGAACGCCATGGCGGCGTCTGCACATCAGAACGCGATGGCGTCACAGTGTCAGGCGCAACAGACACAGATGACCTTCAACCCCGCTCAAGGACCTCTGACCCTTGACCCGACTATAGACACAGAACGCCGTAGTTCCAGTATTGCTGCTCTCAGGTTGAAAGCCAGAGAGCACAGCGTGGCACTTGGGATACTAAGTTCGTACGGAAAATAACTTTAACCTTGGCGCATTTTTAGCGCAGATTTATAACGAGAGACGTGGTCATGAGAGTTCACACACTGAAACTGGAAACCCATGACAAATTTGTAAATAATACGTTAAGTTAATTTCTGCCTACCCACGGAGCATGTCTGACGTCTGGCCAAGTGATAGCCAGACAAAATGGCTGCCGAAATTGGCGCGAACTGCAACAGACGAGCACGTGCTGGCAGTCGGCAACGCGAGGGCCAGGAGCATTACGTCTGCTCTCTAATGCAGCGTAAATGACCGACCGGGCAGGACTGGTCAGTTTTAAAAGGATCTGCTAATTCCCAATTACTGTGCTCTGCTGGATAGCATTGGGTGTCTGACGGTGAAACTTTATCGTCTGCTGGCCGAAACATGGAAACGAGTCTAAAGTGACTTCCGGTGGTGAGCGGAGTTGATTGACGTGAGAGTTGAAACGTGGCCAATGGTATTATTACACTTCGTTTTATGACGTCAGTGCGCTAGTTATGTAAAAGATAATCGAGAGAAAGCCATGAACACATGGCTGAAGTCGTGAGAATTGTCTGTCCTGAATTGTAAAATTAAATGTCATTTGTTGGAACATATTTCTTTCATTATAATACTTATGCATGATCGTTTAGTAAATCACATACACGCGTACGCGCACGCACACATACATACACGCGCGCACAAACACACACACACACACACACACACACACACACACAAACAAACGTTACATACATGTAGACACGCATAAATGCACGCACAAGCACGTAAATACACTTCAACGACGAATTCCCAAGCACCTACTATCTCCAGGTACTCTTCAAGAACTTGCAGACGCATTAGAAGAACAATGAAGCCATGTTTCTCTAGCTGTTCCGTAATTCTACACAAGATATGTGACTGTCCTTAATGCACCGTACTGTAGTGTAATAATGTACTGTGTGAATTCGTTACTTTGAATAAACACTACTGAAAGCACGTGGAAACAATTATATATCAGAGGCTGCTTACATAACATATAAAACTGTAGTTATCATCAAAGGACAATCATCAAAATCATATTGTTAGCCGCAAAGTTTAGCAAGACACACCCATTGTTTTACGTCATCATAGCAACATAAAGGTAATATCGCTTCTATGTAAATCTCAATGCATTGTGTACGATATGTTTGTAGAGTGCAATAAGAAATATAAATCAGTCTTATAGGCTGTGGAAGTTTATGTCATATTAATATTTGCGATATCTAGTAAATATTAGAAACACAAAGTGTCCTATATTAGTATAGCTCCAGTGTTTAGACGACCAGTACTTTCAAAACTTTCATAATTCATTGAACAAACATAAAATGACGGTCTTCAAAGAATATTCGAACCTTCGACATTGTAGTCCTCTGGGTTTATGTAACCGCAACTCTACGTGTATTTAGTAACATTATGCATGATAATGTACGTCAAAGATCGTCTACACAATAACCTTTAATTTGTAAAATATAAGTTGATGGTATGGACGAGCCTTAAGAAACAGTCGATCAATAGCTACAATATCAGGAATAATTATTCTTCAAATATGCTTACTGTCACTGTTTTTAGTGTATATATTAAGTGATATTGCTGAAATATTGGTGAACTAATCATAGAGAGTCAATGACGTCTATATTACACAAGAGTATGTTTATTCAAAATAAAAGTACGTAAAATGTTACAAAGTGCTCAAAACTCCTAGTCTAGACTCTATTAAATGAATGTCACTGTTTTAATGCAACTAATTTTTTTTAGATACAATGGCAAAATTAAAAGAGGATCGATATGACCGACCAGAGAGCCAACTGTAATCAGCAAAATTAGTTAAGGGTCAGTAGCCCTTTTGGACACAACGTTAGGTTTGCGTTATGTTAACAACGTTATGTCCAAACGTCTAAAAGGTTACTGTATTTTACAAGAACTTGCAGATTACATCGGAAGAAGAATGGCACCCGATTCCTGAAGCCGATTTCCGAAATTTGCTTGATTGATTGAAATCGTAGCGGGAATATCTCACCCATAGGCGACGACTCCGAAATTTGTAGAAAGCTTCCCAAATACATATCTACTCAATTTGATACAAAATGCAGTTCGTATTTTATGGCCGCTTCATTTAATTATTTTATTCAAAGACTTAGTTTTATCAGGACATCAGGTAATTGCAAGCTTTGTCTTTGTAGACATAGATCTTCTATATTACAACGGTGGTACAGATAGAAACTAAAAATAATAATTGTATCACAAATCTTGAAGGAATAAGCTTTAAAGTAAATAATTAAATGAAGCGGTCGTAAAATATGAAAATAAATTGCTATCAGATTGAACATCCACTGAAATAAGATCGAATGCCGTTTGGGAATAAACATCCATAATCAGGAACGGGCCACGTTCTTAGTCAATAGGTACTACCGGTATATGAAATATATAACCTGTTTTGTGCCAGATAGCTTACATATAGATACATAGGCTAATGTTATAGAGAGTATAAATTACTTTATTTGGTTATAAATGTATATAACCCACCCGGCATTTGTGTGTTGTCGTGGCAGTGTCGGATTGAAAAGAGTATCATGTATGCCACACACACACACACACACACGCACACATACAAACACACATGCACGCGCACACACACACACGCACGCGCGCTCACACACACACGCACGCGCGCTCACACACACGCACGCGCGCTCACACACACACGCACGCGCGCACACACACACACACTAGCGAGCACACACAAACACACGCACGCACACACACACACACACAGACACACACACACACACACACACACACACACACACACACACATACACACACACACACACACACACACACTCTATACATTACAATCGTGCAGAGGAGCAAATATATTATGTATAGTGTAGATCCACTTATTACAATGTACCTGCACACCCTCACAGGCGAGTTTATACAGCAACATATAACAGCAGGCGAATACAGGTAAACGATTCTATTCCATTGTACAAGTAGCGTTTTAAGAGCATTACATCAATATAGAAGTCATGCTAAGCACGTTTTATGTTGGTCTATGACTGCTTCGTAGTACAAAGAACTATATCGACACCTTTATGTCGTTTACAGTCACTAATCACCTCAAAGTAAAATCAGCATTAATATATCAACACGACGAAGCTAACTTACTAGTATATATGTACATGACTGACAGAACCACGGGTACATTTAGAAACCAATCATGCGTAACATAGCTGGCACTGTTTGCACGGACAAAGACCTCGGAATACTTTCGATCGCGGACTAATAACTTAGCTACTGCTTTGTACCGCGTTGTAGATATCACATACGTACTTACCTCCTCTTAGTAGTTTTACAATCGCCAACAGCACATCAAGCAAAGCGGTGGAAATCATCCTCCAGCAAACACCACGCTTGAAAGAATCGCTTTCAGTTGGTAACGGAATCTGCTGTTGCCACTCAGACGTATATTAATTCCAAATATAACATAAAGGTCAAGCCATATGAACAATATATCGAACGTTGTGTTGTCAATATGTTGCTATTTGGTTTAAGAAATATAAGTGATTTTTTCCATATGGTCGCAATGCTGTTTCACTCTCGTCAGTCATTGAATGCATCTATGCCTTGGTCTTTTACGTTAAAACATAAACGCATATGAGTTGTGATTTAATGGGAGGACATATTACAACAACTGCATACTTTAAAAGGTAAGATTGCACTGTAAATGTGTTCATTTTGTACATAAATATTATACAAGTTAAATACTAATTCAGTAAGAATTAGGCTTACATTTACTATAACATTGAACAACTTATTAACACAAATGTTAGGTATGCATGGCGATATGCAATTGTATACTGTTGCGGGGTAGGCATTCACACCATACCCTTGTGTTGAGTATAGATGTAGGCCTACATTATATGTGTGGAACAGTGGTGAAGGAATTGTGAAAACAATTCCATAGACCATGTGCAAACCTCCTACTTTAGTGTGACGTTGATACTCGATCATTTGAATTAGCGAACGTAACCATGTATAAAGGTTAAAAGTTAACCGGTAAGCGGAGGAAGCGTTATAATGGGGTCTGACTGTATACATGTAGGATGTATTAAAAATATGTTTAGTAGCCTAAAATCACTGATAGTAAGGTGGACTCGTAGACCAATTCCTGGGACTATGAAACTTTTCGGAGTATAATTTTGTTTTCTGATTTACTTTAGCATTTACCTTATTTATCTTGAAAGTTGTAAAATGGCTTTTAAATACTGTATGTTACCGCCAACGTCTTTGAGAAAGTCAATGAGTAACCGGAATAAATTATGGAAATTGCAAATGCACGTGAATGCAAGTGTAATTGTAAGTGTAATTATGACGTTGTAATTGTAAGTGTAATTATGACGTTATAGCGCTTGTCATAATAGTGTTGCCATGACAAGACATATAAACGATGGCTATTTTCTAAAGCAAAACAGAAGCATCGCTTACTATTAGCTAACAGCGAACAATGTGATTATCTTAAACTTTCCCAAAAATGAATCGTCAAACAATGTCAAATGATCGGCCTACAACATGGCAGCGTCTTATAACCTGTGTGAGAACACGGAGACGTAAAATAAGGAAAGTTCGTCCAGTCTCGGAACAAGTCTACAATGAAGCCAAAGAGCAGAACGACATGAAGAAACGTGATGCTCGCAGGTTTACTGCAACATTCAGCTTTACGGATGTTGCGTGTTACCTCATGCCCTAAACTGACCAAAGAAAAAACAATTTAAAAAAAGAAGAAAAACGTGGATATACCCAAGACGACTATGATGAAATGAAATATTTTCTATATGAATGTTGGCACAAATAACTCGATGTTCCAAAAGACTGATGTAATGAACATGGCGAAACTGGCTCCGTTCTTGCAAACCATTTTGAGGTTCGACGACTGATAGAACACTACCGAAATGGACTTATTGTGAATCCGAACGGACTGTGCAATAGCTCATACACATTTATATCATGTATATTGCTCTTTGATTTAATAATATAATCAATCAGTATAAGCCATAAAGTTGTTTTATGTTTTTATTTGAATTTGCCACTATTGTTTATATTTAGAGCAACTATAAGACAAGCTCTATGTTGTGGAAATACTACTACAGTGTGTTTGACGAGGCAGTTGTTTAAAATGACATTTTACAATGTTGGAGAGAAAAACAAATATAACATAACATAAATCAGAAAACAATACCGAAATAAATCTTTGACTAGGACTACCATACATTGCTACATTTTGCTACATTTTCTAGCTGAAACTCGGGTCTGTAAACTGAAACCACTGAATCTGTCCTGTGCCACCACAAAAGTAAAGAACTGAACACTCGATCGTTTCAATTAGCGAATGTAATCATGTATTATGTATTACAAACGATTTGAGTAAGATATGGAAACTGGAAACTCACATCTATATTACTGGTATTGCTATTTATATGTATACATTCATGACGTGCACGTGTGAACTTAAGAAGACGCTTATGTAGTATAGGCAGTGTATCTGCATGTACATGTAATGTCTGCCTGTCTGTCTGTACAGAAATCACTATACCAATTACGATTCGCATCTCCTAATTATGTTATGCAAATGCTCAAATGGATTTACAGAAAAATATATTCAGTGAATAAAAATAGCAGTTGGAAAACACATAAGAGGCCGAGATTACAAAACTTTCAGAGTACGATTTCATGCTCAAGCTCAAATTTTATTTGGGGATTTATGAACAAAACTCTCGAGTTGAGCATGAAATCGTACTCAAGAAAGTTTCGTAATCTCGGGGCAAGATAACGTTCTAGTATATACATGTGTATTTCTTTTAGTATGTAACTGTTATTTTCTTACGTGGTGGCACATGATAGTGTATTGGTTTTAGTTTACCAAACCGAGAAGTTTGATTTTTAGTCCCCTCGAAGCAAAATGAACTCGTAGTCCTAGACTTGAGATTACGAACCTTTTACTGAGTATACTTTAACACATTTCCATATAAATGTTGAACTTGACGATGAAATCGTAGCCTACTCAAAATGTTTAATAACCTCGGCGGTTAGATAGATGTCGATGGCAATTTATTTCGATTTTCTTTCCTAATTCATTTTAACATTTAATTTGTTTCTCTTCAAAATTGTAAAATGGAATTTAAGGACGTTGCTGCTGTTACTACTGCTGCTATAGCTACTACTACTTCTGCTGCTATTTACTACTACTGCTATTATAGCTACTACTACTTTAAGCCGAGAAACTCTGACCGTCATATCTGCGTCAGGCTTAGATCAGCTGTACTATGTAGGTAGAGTATCTCGACCTACTACTACTTCTGCTGCTACTTACTACTACTACTACTGCTACTACTACTACTACTACTACTACTACTACTACTACTACTACTACTACTACTACTACAACTACAACTACT
>JAULBP010093711.1:0-11807 GCA_032355345.1 Lepetodrilus pustulosus | reverse complement strand
ACACACACACACACACACAGACACCCATATACACACACACCCACACACACACACACACACACCCACACAAACACACACACACACACACACACACACACACACACACACACAGACGTATATCATATAATATAATATCAATGCCATTAACTCGTTGAGATCACCTAGACTCCCGAGAGAAATCAATATCTACCTTCTGGATACAGCGCTTTGAAGACTTCCCTCGAGATGATTTCAATGAGCTATTTAGTGAGGTATCAATGGTTGGCCCCTTGTCAACGCCAATCTGTACGTAACCCAACTTAAAGGTGGTTTGGCCAAACGTGTCAGGCCCTCTCTAAGGGAGAGAGACACTATTTATGTGAGCTGTCTATTTGGCACTGTAAGAGTGCTACTACTGTCTGTTTCTTTGCATGTTAGTCAAAGTCAAGACGTAATGAGTAGGCAAGCATAGTAATTTGAACAATCCCGACTGGCGAAGTTCCTCTGATGGTATATATGCACGAGACAAGTGGAATCCGGAGGACATTATCAGTGACACTAGTATTAATGATACTGGGATGCACGTGTACGTATCTCATTCATCTTACAATCATCCAATAGACCAAACAGTCGGGACTGGAATGCATTGGGACTACGTTCACGTTAGCTGTAGCTATGACAAAATACGATATCCATACATATTCATCGCTATTAATTTTTGAAATATTTTTCTATTCAATTCTAAAGTGTTAAATACATCTAATTCAGATTGTATGCCAAGAGAATATGGAATCTATAATGGAATACGGGGTATACACTATGGATTACAGCTGGGTTCCTTCTATTAATGTGCAGACGGATACCTTCCTTAGAATAATAGTTGTAAGACTGGTTACGTGACGTAGTCAATCAGCGCATGAGCCCGACTCGCTGCCAGTTATTGGGATATTAATGAGGACGCTCGTGTATGATTACAAGGTAATTTTCGGTAAGGTCAGGGGTCACGGTACTGCCATCTCATTTGATGTCTGATTTACTTGTCTGACATTCTCGTCTAGCTTTGGTAGCACGTCACCTCCTGGAAGAAAGTTATCGTTTTCATTTAGAGGTCGTTACCCTCGCTCCATTGCTGTGTGTCAAAACTGTTGATCCCAGGATGTGAAGACGTATCGTGGCCTATAGAGTACTGGTCAACACAATAATCTACTGGTCTTAGTTTGTACGTAATTAAATAAACCCATCAACCTCAATTGTGGAAGTGATGGACATAAAATGTACCAAAATATGAATCATTACTAGTTTTATTGGCAAATCGTGTATGGTACAAACTCGAATGTCCGTCTCTCAGATGCGGCTTGTACTTTTGGCGTCCTTTTCATACAAAAGGTGTTTGAATGATAGATGATATATTGGCTTCTTTATGTTTCCTTGAGTCTATTGGGGTCAGAATACGCCTTAATTTTAGCTAGCCCATGGGTTTTTAGTACGTGTAATACCGATAGTTCTGTAATTTCCAGCGAGGAAAGCATTTCTGTGAATCACCCGCCAGGATTAAGTATCCCCGGGTATTTATTTTATCCACGGATGATAATGGTTCATCATTTGAAGGCATCCCCTATGTATGCCATGCTCGGTGCTGAACTTTACAACATGAATAGTGACCATAGTCATCTTACTTAATAACCTTGACAGTCAAAGCTTTGCTGGTGCCACGCGCATTGGTTTTAAACAAGGTTCAAGAAGGAACCAACAAAATTAGATCCCAACAGTGATGAACAGCTTTCAGACTTCATAAAAGGGACACCTTTAACCAGGTTTCAAACTTACGATCGATAAATCAAGAAGACAGTTTGAAGAGCACGTGATTCATTTATCCGGATCTTGGATTTGCGCTATGTAACGTCATTACCGATGTTCCATTATATAATACAGATATATTGTTCAGTATGAACTACAGAGGACATACCTGCTTTATTCCTACACTGCCGTGTGCGTGCATGGGTGTTATAGACTAAAGAACAGTATCACATATACAATATCAACTATTGGTATTAATTCCCTTCTTTGTTAGTCCAACTACTAAATATAAAAATAATATTGCATATTGTTCTTGACAATGACACATTTGAAAGTTGTTTAATAAATACAAAATGTAATGCAACGGAAATAAAACCAAATATACTAATCAGCAGAATGTTTGCACAAGCACGCACTGGTTTTACAATATTCAATTAACTAAATGTATTTGTTGATAATATATCATGATCGATTACATTATGAATACAACTAATTGCCAGGTACGTGCGGTACACGGATTTATATCACGGCACTATTCTGTAGGCGTGGTCGTCAGGAAGTGCGTGTCCAGCAAATCCTCCAAACTGAAGCGTTTCCTAGTTATTTGATATAACTTGATATTTGCCATGTCAACAGTCTAACTAACTTCATTTCCAATCTGACACAACATTAATACAACTATTTACACATGCTATGATATGCCGCCGGGTAGTACATGCTATTTCAGATAGCGTATGGTTTGTTAAGTGAACGTGTAAACACCGCAAGAACGGTCACACCTGTGCAGGTCGGCCATAGCAGCAGAGTCAATAAAACGACATCCGTTCAATTATTAACACCCTCAGCATAAAACAATCTAGAATGGTATCTGGCAATAACAGGTGTTTGAGAGAACTATGGTTTCTGAAATATTAATATGATCGTATAGATACATTAATACATATTTATATGTTGACATATGATATACGTTCTATCTGTAGAACTACGAATAATCAGACAATGTATTATCAAAGAACGTATATATCATAACGAAAAGCATTGCCATTGTCAAAAGTATATTCATCACCATGAAATATTTGGTTGACGTTGTAAGGTACGCATCCTAACATTATATCTGGTTTAGCGACACAGTGGCCAAAGCTTGCATACACTTTCCATAATTGGACATTATTATTTCACAATCGATATGTGCATTCGTCTGTATTTGAAAACTAGATACACGAGACAGTGGCCATCACAATGAATTTATTCTGACCAAACAGTAGAATACATGTATGCAAAATAGACGATCACTATCATTCTTACGATATCGATATACTATGAGCAAGGGTGTATATTTACAGATAGTAAGCTTCTATTTAAATTCCAAACATGTATCGTATTGACTGCACTGGATTGTCATAAACTTAACTAAAGTCAAGAACAGATATCACATTATGATTGGCAGGTATGCTTCTACCCAGTTTCCGTTCATAGTGACTTAGTCTACTTACACATCAATGTCCTCATTCGATAACATTCTATATATATATTTACTCAAGGCATTGATGAATACACATCTTTCATAAAAAGTTTAACTTTGCCCATATTTGAACACAATAAAAGTTTCTACGTCGTTGACATCAAACCTGTTTCCGACAATGTAACACACCGACTTACCACAGATACAGCCATCAACGATTCCCAATTTGGTTTCCTAACCGCGAACATCCAGGTGGACAAACTAGTGGCTAGTAGGCGTCCACTGCGGCGCGACCCGAGCGTTGTATCCTACCTGAACTTCAGCCAGTTAGTGAATGAGCGACATCAGTCTCTGAGCTGACGGCGGCTGTCCGCAGCGTGCTGTTGCCCACTCCTGCCTCTCATCTTCCGGTAGCCAATGGAAAACAGCTATAGTGTTGACGATAATCCATAACCTTCACACTCACCAACAAATCACGAAAATTATCATACAGAATGAGATTAGCATACTATATCAGCCGGTAGGCTTTTGCCTGGAGTTGTTCCGAAGCGCATAGGAAGCAAACTTAACTCGAACGTGAAAATAGGACTCGTAGAAAATTACTGCCAGTTCGAGCAGAGCGAGTTAATATAACGGAATTATTAAAGAGAAGGTCTACTCTCTGTACCAAGGCGATAAACCTTATTGCGGAAAGGTTCCTTGAAACGAGATCGATGAGTTTTGTTCCCTGGTCCTTCCTAAGAACACTGAAGACTGTTGAATGGTCAATTAGGCTTCAAGGCCCGTACAGGCCTGTTTGAGTGTCCATAATGTTCGAATATCGCTGACAGAAGCGCGAGTTTGTTGGCACCTCTCGGCGTATCTGATATTGACTGGGTTTGGTATATGGGCTAGCAGAGTGCCGCATCGCTGCAGGAGATAAATCTACCTGTCACGGCGAAAATCGAGAACAGTTTCAATCATGATCTTGATCACAGCGTCAATGTACTCGTGTTTACAGCTGACCTTCAGATAGCGAAGGAAACCAGAGAGGAGAGGGTATTGCTTGTGAGACGAGTAATTATAAACCATTGATACCGGACAGACGGACAGACAGTTCGTGACAAGAAACAAACACGTCTACACTTAGATATTGAGTAGAGAAAGCAATGACAGAGCTGGGATAGATGACAGAAAGAGATAAGGAGATAGATTTTCGGATCTCTTCTCCGTCACAATCCCACAACATCCGTCTACAGTAAATATTTCAGGCAACTCTTTCTTTTGTACACCAATCTGACCTTCATGAGCGCATTGTAGGTTTACACATTTAAAGTGACATGTCAATCGTATGTTTCAGATCTAGTGCTCACTTAAGTACGCAGTTTCCGCTTCCACTACTTCTTTGGAATGGTCTGGTGTATAGCAGTAGTCGCTCGTTGTTGGCTTGTTTATACATACTCAGAATTGTTTGGAAAATAATATAATAAATATCATCGATTACTAACAAAATGATGTTGGCGCACAAGTGATGAATTGTGCAGCATGATTAACTGCAACATATGTTCGTGTTTCGATACTCTGAAGAAGCCTCCACGGTGTGCTCTGTTTCACTGCGAACGATGAACCACTGATTCAGATACTCGTTCGTTATTCCTATGATGACAACACCCAGCACAATTGTCGAACACTGATGAATGAAATAAGCACGATATGGATGAGAATCCAATGGGTTAGTGCGCAAATTTTTCTTAACGCAAGCGGTAGCATTTCAACTACTAGTATATATAGTATTGAGGTCATGTTTATAGAGTAGTGCGAACACGTAGCATAATTAAATCAGAACATGTTCTATATCAACCGAGGGACGAGTCCCTTCCACGTGGAATGCTTCAATCAGCAACCGTATAGCTTTTTGATGGGATAGTTTGGGATCACGGCATAAAACTCTCGCCATTTCCATGTTGGAATAGACACATCTAGAATTAGTATGATTGAAAAGCATGTAACTTGTAGCATTGTAATATATAACTTTGTATCTCGCGGTATAGCGGTGCTGACTTGCTTCTAGATGCCTTCCAACGTTTGCAGTATAAAGTACGCACTTTTATATAGGGCCTACATTTTACTTAGTGTCACGTTTATGTTTAAGGTCATCTTCACGCATACACGAAGTTGAACCTATTTGAATTCCAAGTGAAATACACATGAAGATGAATGAGCATATAGCTCCGTAGATAAAGACGGGCAAGGCATGACATTGGTCAATCAGCTACGCCTCGTATTGACCAGTCCAACTGAAGAACTATATGCCCACTCAAACATCCCGTCTTCGTGCACTTTGTATCCTTGGAATAATTCTATTTTCAGAGGGATGGCAAGAATTTGCAAACAGGCCGGGTTATTTGCCACGGACATGAGATGATGGTAGAACAGTACGAATGCTACACACTACCTGGGTATGGCACTGGTCGTGAACTGAACGATGCATATTATGCATGCCTCTCGATAATTAAAGCAATTCATCATATCTGAAGGTAGTCACAACAAGGTATCCCATTACAAATAAACGACAGAAATATTGAACATCAAAGAGTCAATTTGATGCAATTAATTGTCAATACTCGTCCACTGGAGAATTACCATACACTTGTAGATACAATCAGTTACCGGTATAACAACTAGACACAAGAAACTGCACAGTTTAACCAGATACTAAAATGAATACTGTTCAAACTGAATCAGGTTGTGTGATATAAGTAACAATGACCCGAGAAACCGCCAATGCTACCTTGGTGTGTATTAGGGGAAGGGCCTGCTGTTGTAAGAATGTTTTATTTGATACCGTGATGCAATATGGCACGTAGATTAACAATATCGTCGCACTATTTTGAACTCTTCAGTTTATTTCCCTGTGTTTGGTATGTGCGAGTAATACTAAATGCTAAACCTTCCTAGCCAAATATTAATGAAGCTTTGTAGCGTCCAATATCAAAAACGTTGACCAAAATGTCATCACTATGAACTTTATTTGGTATTATATGTAGATATACCAATCTGTAATGCGTCTGCAATAAGATATCTTGTGATATCAATGCTTGATATTTTATACGAATCGTGAGGTGGAGCGATATTAAACGCATTGAAGGATACATCAAATATAACCATTATAACGAGTGGCTACGGTTTCATTAAGAATAATGTGCTAGCTAGATACTTATTATCGGGCAGAAGAAAGGCTAGTCACCCATAAAACAACTTAATATTACCTATTATATGACAACAATAAATAGCAATGATGTTTCTATTCGCAAATTTATTTGAACCGCGATGAGGTATTCTAGACAAGACATAGATCCTAGACGTTCGACCAGTAGGCCAAGTTATTGTCAGTCATCATGGCTCATGGAATCTGCGTTGACGAGTACAAGATTTAAATACAGCTTGGTAGTATGCGTCAATGGACTTACTGGCGTGTCTCAGTAGCAAACAGAGCTGCAATTGCCATAGTAAATGTCCTGTCTTGTGAAGAAAGACATATAGTAGGCCTATGCAACAGTTAACTGTCTCCAAGTGTCCGGGTGTTAGAGCAGTTCCAGAACTGCAATAACTATGAGTAGCAATAGTGTGGTTTCCGTAGCTAATGTCCACTCTGGGATTGTTATAAAAGTGTGGTCTAATTTCACAGTTATGAAGAATAACTTGCCAGAGTGTGAATATAAGTAATCATTGGCACATTGCACTACCGGTATACTATTTGGGATTTGGCAGTTATTACAATTGAAAAGAATAATTATCGTTATGTATATACATCGTAATGCCATTTAATGTTCATCATCAACGTTATTATTATTAATAGTAGTAGACCTAGTAGTTATTATTATTAATAGTAGTAGTAGTAGTAGTAGTAGTAGTAGTAGTAGTAGTATTCTATTATTCTATTATTATTATTATTATTATTATTATATAGTTAAAGCATGTTATATGTTTCTGTCTAGCAGTTGTTTTGTGTACATGTATCAAGAAATGTTCATCAGTACTCCTTTATAAAGTAACATTGCAATCCATCGAATTAGATAATCTAACGTATACGAATTATAGTTATTAAAGGCTGTAAATACAGAATTACGATGTATGTGGATTCCCGAATCTATTTTCTTTTGAAGGAATTAATTTATATCAACGTTTTCATTATCACGAGCTCCTAACTGAATGTAGCGGCGGACGACACTATTTCTAACGTGACGACAACCGCAATCCACAAGGTAAATATCTATGTCCGGGAAGAGAACGTCAGAGGAAAGAGTCCTATTATAGATACATGGAATGTGGCATACTTTCGTTTTCCAAAGTTCATTAAAAAGGTGTAGTGTCTGCGTAACTATTATGATCAAATAAATATGATACTAGTAGTGGTTTTATTTCAATTTGTCTTATATTGAACGAGTCTTAGCCTGCACATTTTAGTTTGCCACCATATAACCAGGACATTGCCCAAAACCTCCTCCTCTGGAATATATCTTTCTAGATCTAAGCCTAATGCACTTTTCGCACTGCAGCATATTCAAAACCAGTGGTCGTTATCGGGGACAGGAATCAGATTACAATTAGCAATCAGAAGATTGCATAGCAACTACAGACTAAAAAAAAAAATGGCGATAAAAATCTGGTTGCTTCCATATTAGTTTTAGCCAACCAACCCAAGTGAATGAGCAGATAGTCACTGACGTTTTTTAAAGATCAAAGCTGGTGAACTACATAATAGGTAACGGGATGTTGACAGAGGCTAGACATACGGACATATTAACCCATGGAGGTGTAATTAGTGGCTCATGAAACTACAAAAGTGTCGTATTTGATGCCAGTAACCAACAGATCATTGCAAATACTCCCAGGCTTAGAGATAACAAGCTACAGCGAACACGCCGATTGCTGGAAGAGAATAGCCAAAATACATGTAGAATGAAACGAATTAATTGGTCGGTTGGCTGAAAATGTCTTGCCTATTTTCAATGCGAGAAATTTGTTTTACTTCTTTGTAACAGATGATTGATAGGGAGCGAAATGACTACAGAATGTCATAATCCTTCCCTTATCATTATGCATACCTTTATTAATGTTTTGCCAACTGACCTGTTTGTACTCTCATGTCGATCATGGGGCTGTAGTTAAATACTGCTTAAATCACACAATATTGGAACAGTTCTGTAACGTTATAGTATAAATTGATATATGGGAAATAAATACATGTCTATGTACATAACTATATAATCTTAACTAAATAATCTTAACTATATAATCTTAACTCTATATATGCTGATACGTTTCGTCAGCCACTACGTCGACATGCTTAGGCAGTTCAACATAAATTGATAAAACGTTGATTTCCGTAGTTATGATCTCTCTTGGGAAATATGATCCAAACTTTATGAAATAGGATTACCGGTAGTTTGTATATTTTTATGTCGTATTCGCTAATGTCATTGTGAATGTGATAATGCTGCTGACGGAATGAATACTGAAATATAATCATTATATTATTTGATCAGTCATCTTGAATATCCACTGCCGCAAGGAATAATGGAATGAATTTTAGTACCATGCCTCGACATTTACTACCCGACGTACCGATAGGTATGCTTCTGGATCAAGTTTGGCCAATATATGGAAGCTACTGTATGTCAGACAATCAAGCAGGACAGCTAAGAATATGGTCAATGTGCACATGTGCAATGGGCTAAGCCATACAGTTTTAGTTAACTCGGATAATGTTTACGTCAATTCAGGTCAAATACTCATATTACAGTTCTCATTTTTCACGATATCCAATATCTAGGTGTCATGCCAAATCAACATAAATAAAATCATATTTAATGTATCGATCCTTGTCATCAAATATCGCCGCATATTATCTAAATGTATTCATTTGCTACCTAATAAGACATATTACAGGCTATTGCGTCATGGCTATCCACCTCCCCAGGTTCCCAGACGTCGGCCGCCGCAATAACTCCGGTGTTACGCTATGTTCTTCTTCCATTGATCTCTGATAATACCTCGACAAAATCTTTGGCAATCACATGCAGCATGAATTGTTGACCAGAACTTAATCCTATTCTCTGACCCTAGATGGCCTAGCAGACAATATGGCATAACGAACATGGTAACAATCAGTCCGGCTCTCGAGCCTCACCAATCAAGACAGTAACTGTTAACTGCGCCGGAGGCTCACATATCTGACTCCGGACATATAATTGCAGACATGCAGCGCGGGTCATGACCTCTCAATATGCGAATCATACAATCGGGTGCTGTTTCATGTTCTGTAGTCTCAGAACAAACTATGCCAAGCACTTGGGACGCGCCCTTCATCATGTCCATATTCGATATACATTCAGAATTTTGGTCTTTCAGTTCAATTTAGTTGGAATCCAATTGCAGGGAACGGGAAGAGCTTACAGATAAGAACAACTACACTGGAGAACATTTTTTTTAGAGTAATGGCATGTTCTGCGGCTCATCAGTTAAAGGAATAATGAGTAGACGGGCATAATGTTCGCATACCACGCATAACCTGGCATATCCTAAATGCATTGGCGGTGGAAGAAGCCATTGCTTATTGCGGAGGTCAAAACATGGTGTCGAGATTGAGGCAGAAGATAACGCTAACGGTATCAAATCAAATCTGACAGTTTGTGGAAAGTAACATACGTGGTCATGCTAGTACAGTCTATCAATAGTTAGTATCGGTCATACTGTCTACGGAAGCATAGGTAAAGACAGGTAGACTTCGCAGTAGACTTACGTTTCAATACATGTTTACATAGAGATTGCACAACAATATTTGAACAGTTTAAAAGCAATGTGATATATTAATGTTTACACTTTGTTACCTACATTAGAAACATTAAAAACAATTAATTTGATGTATTTGTATATATAAATAGCTGTGATTTATTTGTGCTAATTTGCAAGTTTATCATGTGTTTAATGTGTGTGTGTGTGTGTGTGTGTGTGTGAGTGTGTACGCGCGCGCGTGTGTGTATATGTGTATGTGTGTGTGTGTGTGTGAACTGTCTATTACACCCGTCGTAGCCATTGCTTTAACTGACAACACAAGTTATATTATACCACTTCATACAGTCTAAAATAGCATACAACTAAACAACCCTCGACAGCATAGCAGTTGGGCTTTAGTAAAACAGCCACGGTCGTGACAACCCATTGGAAATCCTTCACACTAGACTATTCCCATATTACCATTTTCTGCAATTGTCGATATTACTTAATACATCGATTGACACGAGAATGCTATGTCGGTGCATTCAGTGGCACTGCTGTAAAGTACAGATCTAGATCTGGCAGTGTGTTGAAGGAAGCTCGACAAGACACCAGCAGTGGTTAACGCGGGAGGCAACACTCATCAGTTAACAAAGCGCCACACAATGGCACGCATCCTGACTTCCAGGACAAGTGGTGTTAAGAGATATCCAAGTAGTTCGGAGATCATTGCTCGGACATGTTAATTGAGCAGGAGTATGCGGAGCCGCCAGGCACAGGTTCGATATTTTCCAAGCTAAGCGTCCAGTAATTCGTCCTTTACCACGAGTGATCATCTACATGTGTCTGACCACCACGAACTGGGGCTCTACAACTGCAAGAATCAAGGCACCGTGTGGGTATATCATTGGACAGATTTGTCAGTAATTGTATCTCTGTCGGCGAAATCAAATATATATGAGAGAGAGAGATAGAGAGAGATAGAGAGAGATAGAGAGAGAGATAGAGAGAGAGAGATAGGGGAGGGAGGGATGGATACAGAAAGAGATAGCGGGAGAAAGGGATAGAGAGAAAGAGATATGTGAAGAGAGAGATAGAGGAGAGACAGAGAAGGGGAGGGAAAGGTGGACGTAAGGAAAAATTGAGTTGAATATTGATATCATATTTGAATCATAAAATATCATCTCAATTGCAGTTGCCTTTAACTTGACATATTTTCTGGCAACGATCATGTTGAACTTTTCTTTTATTTAGTTTTCGATCATTGTAATTAGCAAAGATGTTAATATTGTTGTCGTACATGATCATGAATTTCATACACATAATTGTAAGTCGCGAGGACGTCGTGTGGCTCAGTATACGGGTGTCTCCTTTTCGTAGGCGGATGCATACCAAGAGGAAGTAGTCAGTCAAAGTAGAAGGGTGGACGTCACACAGGTCGGAGGTCAGCTTTCTGGACGGATGTGTCCTCGCACCGGAGAGCAGGACAGAAGTGCCGGAGGTTCCACCAAGATCGATGTGGAGGAGGTTTGACATTTTGTTGAAGGTTCAGTGATACGAATGCCGTATGTTGACAAAACTAATGACAATACCATTGATCTTATTTACCTATATTTTGCTATGATAGGTCTTGAACTTTTAACAGAGAGACAGAGAGACTGAGTGAGAGAGAGAGAGAGAGAGAGAGAGAGAGAGAGAGAGAGAGGGAGAGAGAGAGAGAGAGAGGGGGGAGAGAGAGAGCAGCGAGAGAGAAAGAGAGAGAGAAAGAGAGAGATAGTAAGCAAAGCAAATGTGATGACTAATGATAAGA
>JAULBP010093700.1:0-11809 GCA_032355345.1 Lepetodrilus pustulosus | reverse complement strand
CTACTACTACTACTACTACTACTGCTACTCCCAGCTACTGCTACTGCTACTACTACTGCTACTACTACTACTACTACTGCTACTACTACTACTACTACTACTACTACTACTACTGCTGCTGCTGACAACACCACACATAAGTACTACTACTACTACCACCATCACTATCACACGCCGACTAAATGCTACCTCTTCTTCTGTTTCTACTACTCTCGCTATTTAATACTGCATAAGTTTGCTGCATTGTAAAATAATAATAATTATTATTATGGTCCTGTATTTGTAATTCTATTACCGTAACCATTAACCATTTAATCAGGTGTCGGCCCTAGATGACGGACCATATCTCTACCCTTCATGTACAAGGTCAGGAGGCTATGTACAGTTGTACGGCTGCCTCGTTGTGACATCAATGTGATAACTGACTTCCGTTGCTGTTGAAAATGCCTTCACTTAACGAGTTCTTTTCAAATGCAGTGCCCGAGTTCTCTTTCAATCTTCTGACGTACTATTTGTATTCCCTCTTCCTCTCCCCCCACCTCCCCACTTCTATTTTCTCCTTTCTTTACTTTGGCTTGTTTTCATACTCATAACAAACGTTTGTATCGCTGAAAACATAAATCTACGGAAAATTTCTCAATGAAAAGCGACAGACCAGAAGGTTTTGTCCAGTGCTTTCCAATTAACATTCTTCTGTTTCGTTTGGTACATTTGTTTTAGTTTATACGTTTGCTTTATACCTATAAAATATACTTCCACCATGAACCGTACTTCCAACCGTAACTCACATCCACTCACCCGTCCACCAAATTGAGATAGCATCATGCCTATCTTGATATTACTAAAGAGAAATGGTCAGATTAAAGGCATAATATCACATATATTTATGGTTGATTTGGACTAGTTCTTAGGTACAACTGCAAAGTACATTCACTTGACATACATAAAATCATGTTTGTACTTCCAAAAACCTTTTCCACGCTGTATGGTAGATGGAACATTCCACTATAATGACAACCTCACGACAGGTCGAGTGGAATGTACAAACTAGCAGTCTGCATGGTTTGTTATAATATATATTTATACTAAGGGAGATAATTCAAAGGTGCAGTCACTTTCCCATAATATCAGTTGATGTATCAAAGACAATATTATGGATAGTCTGTCACACTAATTACCGGTAATATAAATATTAAATTTATCATAACTAACAGGTGTTGGGGAATAAGTATGTCAGTAAATAACAACTTTTGGGTGTACAAATCAAATGTAAATAGTCTAGGACAAAAATTCGTTTGACAATTATCTACATCAACCAACTGTGATTATATGCCTTTAAGATGGCCCGACACGTTTCATGTGGTGCAGTCAGCTATATACATCCTAGCAGCGCTGTCTTCACCTTCTACCATCAGTGGATCTGTAAATGATGAAGGGAAGTAACTCTATCTGAACTTACCACTTAAAATGTGTGCACTGGGGTGCGTTCAAGATCCAATACACATCAACACATATTACGATGTATTGCTATAGAAGCCGCTCAGCCAGTCCTGTCTATATATACACTAAATAAAAGATCATTCACAGACAAAACATGATGGAATAAATTGAATATGTTAATATTTATAGGGTAACCAAAATAGATAATACACATCATATCGGTATTACAGCATACTCTCTTTTCTGCGATCTACTAAACTTATCAGCTCTTACAAATCAAGCAAGCATACACTCACTGTGTAAAATATTATCATAGTACCTGGTTTTGTATGTCTGATAAACCAGCAACCTGCAGAAGTATCTACAAAAAATATATTTTCAAAAAGTGATTTAACATTATATTAGATTACTGTTTATAAATTAATGCACAACTTGACTTTCAATTAAAATCACACTTAATGAATGACGATATGTTGTTCATATACTGTGTCAGTTACAATATATTGCAATTGAACATTCTTCATAAAAAATGAATGAAATACAAGAAAAAAACCATTTCCAGTAGGAAAATAGCAATAGAAAACTTGAAGATAAATATACTATCAATGTGTGTAAATCACACAACAGCATTAGTTTGTATGAGCATGGATACTTGAGAAAATAGTTCTACTTAATGTGGTTTAAGATTGCTGCAGTAATGTGACCAGATACTTTGTAACACATGACACAGCCTAGCATGATTCATAGCATACTGTATGGAAGCAAGCCACCAATAACCATGGTAACACAACACAAATTCCAGGACATTTACATAGCAGTCAGGTTGTCTGAAACAATACACAGACATCATCTAAGACATACAAATTATTGCTGATTTAATACTTTCACTTTAACATAAAACAAAACTAGCTAAACCATAGGAATGGTGATTAATAAGACCATAATACATGTATCGGAAAGTATGTTAAATGCTTATTTTAGTTTTATTTGTCCGGAAAGAAAAATACAAGTTGCACAACTAGACCAACAAATTAATAACTTTTGGGAAATTAATGATCAGAAATTACAACCAACATGTTATTATACAGATGAATCCTTCCTGTTTTCCATAAATGAGTGATTATGGAGTTAAACGTCGCTGTGGGAATCTTTCACCCATTTGTGACGATCTTTCATAAATAAAACATTAAATAAAAAATCTATTTTGTATAGAATTGATAACTTACATTGTAGACATCCAGGTAACAGGAAGAATATTCTTTGGCATGGTTGGGTTTATCAACTCAAATACAAAATGTTGTCCAAGAACTAAATTACAGAAATATTTCATTGTAAGACATATATCTGTAGTAAAAATGACTGTCAGTACATTGTATTTGACACAAATATCACTGCAGACAATTTACATTCATATTTCAATTGAGATTTAAAACAAATTTAAACAAGTGAAATTCAATGTATAAACTTTAAACAACAGAGTTGTATGTACATATATTTGCTGTAACCATGATAACCAATGTGATGTACGCGTCAATACTACACAGTATAAAACACACTAGCTCGTCTCATAAATAGCTGTGTCAGGGTCTTCCCTAGAAAGGGTAATCCAAGGACAACACCTAGTGGAAAATGTTTAGTATTTCCATAATTGTTTTTAAAAAAACCCACATTCATTATTACAATGGATGATTTGTTAAAAGACATTTTGTTAAGAAACTTGTCGCTTAACCCTCTCCGTGCTGGATTAGGAACATGCACAGCTCTTTAGGGCATCTCCGGTTGCCGTCAGCATGCATAACGTTAATGTCATTGTGCAAATCTTTCATCCATATCTAGCAAGAGGAGGACAATGTAACAAAGATTTCCAAATCTGGGAAAACCCTTTTCAGCTATTTCCAGTTACACTGTAACCATTAACTCCACATCTCCAACTGAATGCAACATGATAGCAATAACAGGGAGAAAATCCACCCAATCATGTGGATATCCTTGTAATTCAAATGTACAAAATCAGAAGTCTCGCCTTTAGAACAATAAATTAAGATCTTCCCTTGTTGTCCACTGCACGACTCTCGCCGACATGAGAATGTACTGAGGCAGGGCTCGACAGTATGGATTGTTCGCCTACCCGAGGACAGATATTGTCCACATGCGGACACGTGAATAACCCAGATTAACGAGGCCTTTACCTATAGGGCAAGTAGTTTCATGTCCAGCAGGGTGTGTGCCTAAAAAAGTTACTGTAGAGGCCTGTGAGGCTGTCAGCAACCACCTCCAGGTGCATGTCTTGAGTCAACCATCGCTGTCCAGTTCCACAACTCGTAGCTCACCAGGGATCTTGACAAGAAGCACTCTCTTCACACAGCACCTATTGCCACAACTGTGCACATATTCTCTGTGGTGATAGGGTGCAGCTATTGCCAAGTTTCTGCACGCCATCACTGATGCCGCTATTGCCAAATGTCTGCACACTGCTTGTGGAGACTCCAGAAGCAACATTGATGGATTTAGGACAAGAACTCGGCACTGCAAAATCATGCAGGGCAAAATGAAGATCAATCCGGGTATCTATAGCAATCACTTTTCATTCACACAATGCACCAACACATATGGAGATCTGAAGATTATGTTAGTATTATGGTCATAGGACTAATAGCAAGGACTGTTTAGGACTAGTACATATTGTAAGCAATAATTCATGTGGAAGAAAGATGGTCGACGTACCCCCCCACTCCATGCCCCGTCCCCACCCCCATCGCTCTGTACACTGAGCCAGTAATGACTGGGGGTCCCATCATCCTGGAACTCAGTGGATAGATGCCCCTGATTATTCATCCCATACTAGCACATTGAAATTAGTTTGTTGGATGGTTGCACACAACATAGGCATAGTGTCCACCTGACAGCAGATACAACAGTTGGAGAGGATTCCATCTAGTCCTGAGATCAGATTGCAGGGTACAGAACAGGATACATCTAGGACTTCCACTTCATGTCGCTCAGCGTCCACTGTTGTGACAACAATCCAGTGCAATCTCCTGAAATACAAATACAAAAGTCATCAAAATTGATACATGTAAATGTTAAATTGTAAACTTACAGCAACAGTGATTTATTGCTCAGTATCACAAGAATAATCTTTCACCCATATGTGATGAATAATTAGAGGGGTACCATGAAATTGTCACTACCATAGATTGATTGTATGTACAAAAGAAACAAAATGAATGTCCAGAGAATGTACCTTTTTTTATGTAATTCAAATTTGGTTAATAATCAATGAAATCTGTGCAACCTACGAATGGTATTTTTTCAATATTTAATTAAAAATTACAACGATAGGACATTTTTATGAATCCGCTTTTATTGTTTTACATCACAGAAGGAATATTTAACCCATACTGTGATGATAAACAGGAGATGTTGCTTAATTTGAAGGGGAGATAACTCACCAAGTGATGGTGTACCCGAGTCGTGTGCAGAAGGTTTGCCTAGACATAGTCCTGTGTTCACATGCTTCAACAGTAGTGTCTGCAATGTAAACAAGTCACATCATTTGTCATGCTATCACTACAGCAGGATTATAGACTTCAAATCAATAAACTATGCAACATGGCCACAATACAAATAGAGTAGCATTAATAATGCCATTATTGTGAAAATATACATACATTTTCCTATCAAAGAAACACTTGGCAGGATAAATACATTTAGACCACAAAAACTGTTTGTCTGCATTGGGGGTTTAGAGCCACTTTGGGGATTATTTCACTCATAATATCCTTTAAATATATATTTAAATACCATATCTATATAGCACTCTTTTCATGCTTGTAGGCTGTTCAAAAGCGCTTTACAATAAAAGATACAAAATATATAATAATAATATTAATAATATGCATTTATATGGCGTACCATACACCATCATTTGGTAAGAAGCATTAACATCTGTAGACCTTAGTGTGCCATGTAACAGATTTTCTGTGCATATGGTTGAGATAGTCAGCCTGGGATACAATATGGTGTGTCATTTTATTCATTTCTTGGGAATGGCTGTCTTGTACCTAGCTAGGAGCAGCTCTCCATGTGCAAATATCAGAGCAGATTTCGGTAAGAATTCTTGGAATATGATGTGGCCAACACTTCATATTGGGTTATTAGTTAGTTATCCAGTGTTTTAGACCATAACATGCATAGGCCACATATGTACGGGATATGTTAGTTAAATTCAATGTGTTGCATATAAAAAAAGCACAATTTTCAACCAGTACTTGGGATTTATTAAAACAAAATGGGGGTCGCCATAGGCTTTACATTAGCAGTGTCAATTTTAGTGTCAATAGTTTGTGCCACAAAAAAAAACTCACATTCAAGTGCCATATTTATAATGCATAACATTTATAAGAGTATGATTTGTTTTCCCGCCAAGTTCATATTCCAGTTAACGAGTTAGTTCCCTGTGAAAGTTCACTACATCACAGCATAGTTTAACAGTTAACAAATACTTGAGTTTAGCATGAAATTGTTCTCGGGGCCTTAGCTAGCAAAATGCCCAAATATCTACAGTGTTACATCAGAGATCTTGTTATAATTAGATTGTGTGTGGTGGAATTCAGTCTTAGAGATTGGTTAGTTTTCCAAACCTTTATAGGATTGCTAGTAATGTTTATAATTGTTATGAAAGTACAGTAACCGAGATACAGACATTTGAAATTATCATATTGACTCAATTATCCCGCATAACTATCTACTTAAGTATTAGACTAGCAGCGACTTTCACGAGAGAATGACCAGATCATTTAGTATAGACTATCTTAAAGTGATATACATGTACCAGTACTTAACATCCTGGGTAGCCTTTCACAGAGCTCTCGTAAAGTTATAGTCCCATAGGCACTAAGAGAGGGCTTATGGTAGTGGTAAAGAGACCACTATGGTCGTTTCACAAAGCTCTCTTACCAGTCTCGTAAATTTAATGGGTATCTAAAGAGAGCTCTTTATCGTTTGAGTTAGCAATTTCCCATGTATTTCATGAAAGTTGTTTCCCTTCGCAATGCACGAGCAGACAATGCAAGGCACGATGGATGAACCACATGCACATGAAGCATGCAATTATTTAGTTTTAATATGTTTCTATATATTTTTAAATGTAATATTTTAAGAAATGTTTATTATGGGGTTAGATATATTTGTAGTGATAATGGATTTATTTTGAAAAAAATATATATATATAAAATTAGGGACCCATCGACAACATATCAATAGAAAATACTCATTTATTATAAATAAATCTATTATCTAGAAAGTAGTCCCTGTGTTATTGCTAAGAGACCGCTAATAGAAAGTTATTGTCTCTTAGTAGATAAGAGAGCTTTGTGAAAGGATGCCCTGTACCATGCATGGTCAGTTTAGTCTACATAGTGTTCACCTGCTATCTTATTTTGAAACTTTATCAGTGATGGCATACAGTTCCATATCAATTATGGACCCAATGAATCATTGGGGCTTTCTATGAATGAATGAATCAGTGCTCTACATTGCAGCAGGAATATCTCACCCATGGGCTTGCTATGTAATTTACTGATTATGTTAAGACAATCTGCTCATTCTCTCAGTGGCACTACGTTAATGATGAAACCAGCCCACCATCACCATCACCATCACCTGTAACCATGTTATTGGTATAGATCACTCTCAGTAACACACACATTCAAGCAATTAAGCAATTTGTCTACAAGTTCTATACAGGTTCTATGCCTGGAGCATGCATCAATGTTGTAATTGCTCAATTATTCACATAAATAAATGCAATAATTACTATTGAGATGGTGGGAAAGAATATCAGTGTGCCCACTCAACTGTTGATAAAATCATTTCACTTTCCAACTGGACGGTTACAGATTACAGCAGGAGAAAACCTCCAACACTTGTAGTGGTTAGTGTTGCAGTAAACCTGTGAGCACCGGCTGATACTGATGAAGCAAGGATGTTAACTGCACAGGCAGTGAATCCTGGCATAGAGCTTCCATCGGAAGGGTAACTTCTGCAGACATTATTGCTGATTCATTAGGTGGGTTCAAACACACGAGTTTCGGCTGTCTGACAACTGATGATTTACAGCTGTACCAACACCTGCCTCAACACTTCAGTTAGAGATTATTAAATAATTCCTATCCAATCAATTATACTCTCATACAGTTTGATTTGGATTTATTTTTAATATATATAATTATATTGCTAAGTTATGATAACCTTGTCAACAGTAATAATACTACAAGATATACCCAAACCGTTGTATATTGTGACGTAGACATTGATGTTGAATTAGAGCAGAAGAAATGAAAGCACAGAGTATTCTAGCTTGAACTGTTCTAGTGGACCTGTGATGAGAAATATCATATATTTGGCA
The DNA here is from genome assembly GCA_032355345.1 of Lepetodrilus pustulosus. NCBI lineage: Eukaryota > Metazoa > Mollusca > Gastropoda > Lepetellida > Lepetodrilidae > Lepetodrilus > Lepetodrilus pustulosus. Next base: position 3,960 of record JAULBP010093700.1, on the reverse strand, counting down.
TGCAGTGGATGCAGCAAAACACACACATAACACACACACAAACAGAGCCCAGATACGCTAATTGTTGCCGTCAGCTCGGTCAGAGATTTGGTGGAGAGGGTGCAAGGGAGCAATGCAACCATGACTACACAATACTACCTTCCTGTCATAATCCCAATGGATGTTGTTCGAGTCGCATCGTGCAAAATACACAGCGGACGAACCATAGGCCTGGATACACAAATTGTCGTCCGTCATTATGACCTTGGCCTTGGTGTAAGAGAACACCTATAGGGTGGACATTAAAAACAGAGGTAACTACAGCTGAATACAGACTAGAGCATGCATGTCCTCCTGGGGCTGGCCTCGGGGTGACACTGGAAGGAATGAAATAGTTAGAGCAACGGCCGACACTTTGCAAAACAAGATACAGGGGAGACAACTCTTGTACACATGTCAAGCCAGTAATCCCAAACTTTATCTACTTTATCTACTTTATAGGATATTCTACACATGTCTGAAAGCGATTCCTAATTTTCATTTTCTCTGGCAGATTGCACAATGAGTTTGATCTCTCCAGTCTCGCATGCAGAATGTCCACACAATCAGCAACAGAATGAATACCGTGAATCACATGCCGAAAACTAGCCATCTACGTAAACAAGCTAACAAAGAAAGATATCAACATATACATTCCAGCCCATAGCCATGTACAACAAGACACCATGCAAGCCAGTTATCTCTCTACAGCACGATTCACGCGTACTACATCCTGCTGACGACGGTGCTGACCGACGCAGCGACCAACACCAATGGCTATACCTCCATGTCATAGTCCCAACTCTGGTTGCCACCCAGACCGTGGCACTGAAACAGTTTCACAGGCCCAGTCACCGACGACACATCCAGACACAAGTCGTCTGTCTGCAGCGCTTTCTTTTTGGTATAAGAAAATACCTGCAAAATCACAAACATGAGCAAATATGTTCCATGTAGGCTTTGTTCTCAATACAAAACACTGCATGCTGCATGTTGTACCAGTCATGTCAGTTTTTATACCAGTAAAGAATGTCAGGTGTCGTAATACCAATCAGTCATTTAACATTGCATACCATCAATCAGGTCTATTTTATACTAGTCAAGCATGTAATATTTTATACCGATCAATCATGCTATATTTTATTCCAGTAAATAATGTCACTTGTAGCATGGGTATTGTTTCTTTACCATTATAATTCTACTTCTCTAAATCCCAATACCTTATTGGACTTTCCGAAAAATGTTACCTCCCACAAAAAAATTCAATAGAATTATCTCCCCTTACCGGATAATTAAATCTTGTCAACATGGATACAAACAGTGTTAAAACTACAGATTTTAAACATGATTTTTAGAAAATATGCTTATCAGAGCTGCCTAATTATTGTTGGTAGTATGCGAACAAGCAAGACAGCCAGTTGAGCGCATGTTACTGTAAAATCGTAAGTTGTTGTGTTTCTACTAATATCAGTTATATATCACAAAATGGTTTACATCGTTACAATAAGTGTAGTTTGATTAATATTGATATTTTACGCTACGATATACTTTGTATAGTTAATATTACTAACAACATTATGTAGATTCTCGCATAACAAGTTTGCCGGTGTATGCTATTTCCACAATGTTGCGTACAACTAATAACAAGACTAGCACTCAATAATTAAAGTACTAGGTGGAAGTGCTAGACTTCAGAAAGGGAGAGTAACTCTGGCACAACTAGAAAACTAGAAGATAGAATAGTCAATGTCTATCCTGGGATACAAACCCGGGAAGCCAGGATACAACCTCAGCTCGATGTCTATACTATTTCACCACATAGGATGTGCAGCAACTTTTATTATTAAATATTATTCAATTTTACAGCGAATAAATTACAATGAGAACTTTTAGCAACATGTATTTTTTTTTGTAACTTATTATTAATATTGATCATTTTAATGGATATGATGCCATTTTAAAATTTGTCAACAGTTAACTGAACTTTTATCAATACATGTATCATCATATAAATGTTTCGCTGCGCAAAAATATTGCATGATTTTTCTCACCAGATACAATATGCACAAGCAACATTTCATGTGGTTTGGGCGTCTTGGGATCGACGTGATTGGCTGATAATTGTGATTCCGTTAGATTGACAAGTGCCATGCTACAAGCCTGTTATTGAATAGAAGGACTTGTGTATCATGTGATATTTTTAGGGTGGGACTCATCGCTGTGCATCTCATTCCACCCTCAAATATCTTGTTATACACTCATCCTTCCATTTAATAACTCCCAACATACAATAGTAGTCAATAATGTCCCATGTTATACCTGTCAATAATGTTACATGTATATATGCCAATCATGTCATATAGGACACCACTTGTGAGTGCCATGTAACGTTGTCATATTAGTCAATAATACCACCTCATATTATCTATTTAACACAAACTTTGCGTCCTGAGTGGAATAAGTTTATGCACAAACTTCAACGAGTGCAAATGAAATTATTTCATGAGGGACATAAAGTTGATATTAAATAGCCCATCATGTAATATCCTTTTTATTACCCCAGATATATCGTAAATAATGCAGTTTCCAAAGATATCACATCTCCTTGATATACAATAATTTTACCATTCATTTGTCATGTATAGGTTTCGGTGATACTCGTGTTCATTAGTCACGAAATCAATGCTGAGACTGACATTTGAAATGGGAAATTGAATATTTCAAATGAAACCAGCTGGGTTCCAGTGGCTGCAAGTCTGATTCATCCTTTGAATATGTGCACTTTTGTGATATAAACATGAAAGGTTTTGATGGTCAGTGATCTGTTTTACATACCTGGTTACCTCCCATTCCATGACAAGTTACCATGCCAACCTTCTCTCCACTCTTGCGACTCATGGTGTCAATACACAGGTTGGTTTCCTTATTACGAATCTGAAAACAGTAGTTTTAATGGGTGTAATTATGGAGTTTAACGTCGCTGTGCGAATCTTTCACCCATTTGCGACGAAGTAGTATTAATAAAAATACATTTATTTCTTCGAAGTTTCATTAAACTAACATAAAGAGTGCTGGTATCTTTAAACATAATAGCATGAAGAGAATATATTTCTACGAAAGCCAAACAGGAATATATGTGGATATAGCTATAGACAAAATATTCTATTGTGCTAAAATAGTTCTTACATATTCATAATTTTGAAGTCTTCTATTATCGCATTGATAAACAGTGATGAAATACCATATTGGACCAAACTGACGCACAAATTAAAAAATTTAATACCAAATTTGAAATATGTGTGCATAGTAATATGTAAATGTTGCGGTGTACCTCTCCTAGTGAGTGATATTCAATGGGCATCTGAGATTCAGGATAGATGTTCTCCAGGTACCATCGGAAGTCGTGACACTTCATCCTCTTTCTCAGCTCTTGACGTTCAGATATGTCACCATAGTCTGTGCTCTTCACACCTGTGCAACCACATTGTAGTTAGGTCTACAATCTGTTATTATTGTTATTTTCTTTTAATTGGGGCTTAGGGCAACTTTCAAGATTCTTTCAAGTGTAGATTATCCATATACAGCAGGGATTGAAATTAACTTTAAAACATATTAGTCCGAATATTGATACTGATAGAAATAAGAAAAGACATGAATTTTTACTAGTCCTTTGGATAACTGTAGCATTTGGAAAAATGACCCGGGCTAGCGCACTAGTGTTAATTTCGATCGCTGATACAGTCAGAATAAATATATCATAGCATGTTAACAATAATTTATATATTTAGTTTTGTTGGGTGTTGGGCAAATCAAGACTTTCTCATAACACAGAAATTGTATATGTTTTTTTTGGTTTTTTTTGTTGTTTTTTTTTTAATGGGGTTTATAGTCGCTTTCTAGAATCTTTCACTAACATCACGACTTGTCAGTTTAGGGCAGGAG